>VZQC01002269.1:3332589-3354671 GCA_009823505.1 Rhizomys pruinosus
CTGCCTCTGCCTCCCAAGTGCTAGGACTAAAGGCGTGCACCACCACGCCCGGCTGAATCAAACAAGTTTTTAAGATGACTCAGTGGGCGATGATGTTTGCTGCCTGACAACTTGGGTTCAATGCCTGGGGTGCACATGGTGGAAGGAGAGAACTAATTCCACACTTGTGTTCTGGCCTTCACACATACACCAGGGCAAAGTGTGCATGCACACACACACATTCACACAAAATAAATAGAAAAATATTTTAAAGTGTGGGGGGATGCTGGAGAGATGGCTCAGCAGTTAAGACTGGTGGTTACTCTTGCAGAGGACGAGACTTCCATTTCTTTTTTTTTTTTTTTTTTGTCTTTTTGAGTCAGGATCTCTTAATTGGCCTGAAACTCACCAACTAATTAGTCCAGGCTGGCTAGCCAGTGAGCCATAGGGATCTACCTCTCCAGCCCCCAAAAAATTAACTTAAAAAGATGAAATCATCCAGGAAGTAGAGAAGGGAAAAAACAAAACAAAAAAACACCAACCAACCAAACAAAAGCAGACAAGCTGGTTCTGCACTCTTATTATACTAGCAATTGGAAGCAGAGTTAGGAAGATTAAGTCCAATCTGGGTTACATAGCAGGACCCTGTCTTGAAGGAGCAAATAAATGGAGAAAGAAAGGGATATTAATTACTTTTACATTATTATGACCATATACCTAAACAACTAAAGCCAGGAGAGGTTTATTCTGGCTCCTGGTTCAGGGGATATGGTTCCTCATGGTAGGGAAGGCAGGGGCTGTGGTGTGGACACCAACAGGAAGTAAGGACAGACTTCATCCCTCAAAGCCTGGGGCTACTTCCTCCAGCCAAGTCACCCACCCCCAAACTTCTATAACCTACCAAAACAGAGCCACCCCCTGAGGATCAAGTGTACAAGCATAGGTGGTAGGGACCTCTTCTGACCTAAACCACAACAAAGGTGAAGTACAAAAATTCAGGCCAGGTGTCATGGTGCAACACCTTTAATCTTAGCACTTGGGAGACAGAGGCAAGCGGATCTCTGAGTTCAAGGGCAGCCTGGTCTACACAGCAAGCTCCAGGCCAGTTGGGACTAAAGAGAGACCCTGTCTCAAAAAATAACTAATTAATTAAATTATTTTTTTGGTGTGTCTGCATGTAGGTTGGTGCACCCGTATCGTACAATGCTGTGGAGGTCAGAAGAGGGTGTCAGATTCCCCTGGAACTGGAGTTAAAGACCGTTCTTAGCCGCCATGTGGGTGCTGGGAATCGAACCTGGGTCCTCTGCAAGAGCAGTCAGTGCTCTTAACCACTGAGCTATCTCTCCAGCCCCAATAAATAAATTTTTTATGTGTATGAATGTTTTTCCTGCTTATAATTTTTTTTTTTTTATCTTTTCGGGAACAGCTGTAGCCCCAGCTGTTCTGGAACTTGCTCTGTAGACCAGGCTGGCCTTGAACTCACAAAGATCCACCTGCCTCTTCCTCCCAAGTGCTAGGATTAAAGGCGTGCACCACCACACCCGGCTCCTGCTTCTATTTCTTTTTTTTTTTTTTCTCTGAAAGTTTAACACAAAGTATACAAAATGTATTAGTTTACTTACTAACTCTACTTTTGTCATACATTGGCAACCTCTTTAACACCTAGAGACTAGATATCATAAAAGTTAGGACGCATTTGTCCAGTATGTACAATATATACAGTATAGCAAAGTTAAATAAATGCATAGAGCACACAGGGTGATGGGTGACTAAACATTCCTAGTACAAGCTAATGAAATCTTTTGCAGTTTCTTCCCTTTTACCCCCCTCAATCCTGAACAAGTACAACCAGTACTGTTCTCAGAGGGGGTTCAACAGTGCGATTTCCAAATAGTATTTCCCCAGTTTTTACAAACTATTTACAAAGTATTATAACTATTTCTATTTTTTTTTCACCACCACGCCCTGCTTAAAGACAGTTCTTAGCCACCATGTGGGTGCTGAGAATCGAACCCGGGTCAAGAGCAGTCAGTACTCTTAACCGCTGAGCCATCTCTCCAGCCCCAACTATTTCTACTTTTAAATAGATCAAACACTTCAAAATATCTAGAAAGCCTAGCTATTTCAAATAAGAACACATTTGCTATGCTCACAGCATTGGCAAATAAAATTGTATACACAACAATGGTTATAATGGGAGGCATCTTCTAAATCTAACCATCTGGGCCTTGGCCCACTCTCTTGTCCCTTCTCTTGGCCTTCAAATCAGTGGACTAAGTATAGACATATATAATTCGGAGAAAAAGCTGAACAGATTCATAGCCAAAAAGCTTTCTATGAATTAACAGTGTATGAAATGTGCTAATTTTACTACTTTGTCATACGCTGGCAACCTCTTTAACATCTAGAGACTAGATGTTGAAAATTTTGGACTTATGTGTCCATTATATGTAGTATATACACAGTAAAAAAAAAAACCCACAAAACATACAGAAAATGGCATCTGAAAAGGTCTAAGCATGAGCAAACTAGGGTGTTACGTTTTACAACTGCATCCCTCCACCTCCTTCAAACCACTGAACAAGGAGGTGGTTTCACAATTCCATTCCCCAAAGACAGTATTATTACACATGAATTTTGGCAAAAGTATATTTACAAAGTGATATTTTACTACCTCTACATTTAACATATGTTGGGCACTTCTAAACATCTAGACAGACTAGATGTTTCAAGTAAGGACAATTTGTCCACTATGTACACAACAGTCTTTAATAAACTGCATACACACATATAACAAATTTTAAAATGTCTTCAAAATAAGAACATTCTGGCCCAGAACGCTTGTTCCCTACCAACCTGGGGGCTAGAATGCTCAAAATTTTGAGAAGACAATCATTCCTAGGAATTTTAACATAAAATGTACAAAATATGAGTTTAGTAACTACATTTGTCATACACTGGCAACCTCTTTGACATCTAGAGAGACTAGATGTTGAATGTCTGTCCTTTATGTACAGTATATTCACAGCAAAGTCAAACAAAATGAGACAATGATTCCTCTTCCTCACTGCCAGCATGCTGGCTCAAAGCCTACATTGCCTTCCTTGGGAACCAGGGCATGAACATGTGCAACTCAAGACTGGTTTGGCTATTCTTCCCCAAACAGAATTTCTATATGAATTTTAACAAAAAGTTATGTGCAAAGTATGATTTTACTACTTCTACTTATAAAATATGTCAGGCACTTCAGAGCATCTGGAAAGACCTAAGAGAGATAGTTCCAAAAGAGTATTTAGCATTGTCAAATACACATGTACCAACACAGATGTATATACAACTGTAATGAATACGATGCATACGCAATGCAATAATTATACAAAAGTCTCCACGTGACCAGTCGGCACTGGACCTCCTCCTCTTCCTTCTTCGGCCTCATCTTCTAACTTACGGAACACAGACGAGTGTCGCTTCTTGGATCTTGCTAGAGGCGACCTAACAACTCCATTTCAAAGTCACTTCCAGAAGACACGTCTCTGACATACATACAGCAAATCAACTGGGCGCACACTCGACATTTCCTACCTCTACTTCACCATCCGTCTGCAATCTCTACATCTAGAAGTCCAGATTTCGCCAAAGTGTTCTTGTAAAAGGTTAGGGGAAAAGGTTGAGAGCAGCTTTTTCATATTATTTACACAGGCCTTCGACCTTCCTGAGCGTTTCAGCTGGGTGCACCTGCCACATCCCATTTCCGCTTCTCTCGGGCGGAGGGAGGACCTCCCGGCCTCACCCTGCCGCAGCTCAGCTCACCTTCCAGAACCATGAAGGCCTTTGTTCAGTCCAGGCCCCGGCGAGGCGGGGTCTGAGGCTAGTCCCAGGGATGTCGGGCGGGCGAAGGCCGCAGGAAGCTGCGCAGACTGCCTTCTCTAGGTCGAGAGGCCAAGAAGGGCCGACCTTGTCGTGCCCATCGCCACCCGGAGTCGCCGCATCCTCGTAGACCCGGCCCGAGTGACCAGGAGGTGGGGGAGGGTCGAGGCTGTGCTGGGCGGCGGCGGCCATCTGTCGTCCTTGGCTGGCATGGGTCGCCGCAGTGTCCAGCCTGGACGGACCGGGCGTTCTCAGGGCGGAGACCCCTTGCTGTTCCCGGGCCCCGCCCACCCCCGACTGAGGCCAGAGGCTGTAGGGGGCTCGGGGCAAGCAGTCTGAGCTAGCTCCCCGCGCTCTCTGCCGGAACTCTCCTGCTTATATTTCTTTTTTTTTTTTTTTTTCTGTATGTGTATGAATGTACTGTCTGCATGCAAGTCTGTGCACCTGTGTTGTGCAATGCCGCGGAGGTCAGAAGAGGGTCTCGGATTCTCCCTGGAACTGGAGTTCTCCTGGAATTGGAGTTTCAGACGGCCGATGTGGGTGCTGGGGATCGAACCTGGGTCCTCTGTAAGAGCGGTCAGCGCTCTTAACCGCTAGGCCATCTCTCCAGCCCAAGTTACCACATGTATACAGTGTTCTTGGAGACCAGAAGAGGGCATCGGATCCCCTAAAACTAGTTACAAGTGGTTGTTAGTTACTATATGGGTGTTGGGGATCCAACCCAGGTCTTTTGCAAGAGCAGCCAGTGCTCTGAACTGCTGAGCTGTCCCTTCAACCCCAATTTCATTGTTTTATAACCTTTCCATTGAATTTTTAAATTTCTGTTTCCTTATTTTTAATGGCTATTAAAGACTGGCCAGATGTAGTGGCACATACCTTTAATCCCAGCAGTTAGAAGGAGGAGAAGCATGTTGCTCTCTATATAGAGAATGGCCTGGTCAAGTTTCAGTTCAGCCAGAGCTACATAAAAATAAAAAAGGATTAATATGAAATACCTATTTATAAGAGAAAGTTACACTCATTATTTTTAATTGCTTAAAACATGAGAAGTGTTTTGCATATGTGTATTATAAATAACGCTAATATTGATATTAGTAAAGTTACAAATGAAGATAACATTCCTTTCATCCAACTTTTTTTACATGCTTATGAGGAGTGGTCTTTTTTTAATGTATGTTTTTATTGAATTTTTATGCATTTTATACAGTATATCTTAATCATATTTAGACCCTTGCCCCATCTATATCCCCTGCATAGCTCAAATTTTCTCATACATGTAAGGCCTATCCAGTCATGTTTGTTCACTGTTCACAGTCTATCTAGATCATTCCTTAGAGAAGATCAGTTCTCCCTCACCCAGCAATAATCAGCTACCAAGTTGGCCAAGGTTGGGGCCTCCTGCCCATTTCCCCACTTCTGTGCTGGGTTTTGTTTTGTTAATTAATTTTTATGTGTACGAATGTACTATCTGCATATAGGTTGGTGCACCCATGTCGTGCAATGCCACGGAGGTCAGAAGAGGGCATCGGATTACCCTGGAACTGGAGTTAAAGACGGTTCTTAACCACCATGTGGATGCTGGGAATCAAACCTGGGTCCTCTGCAAGAGCAGTCAGCGCTCTTAACTGCTGAGCCATCTCTCCAGCCCCTGTGCTGGGTTTTTTATTATGATTGTGTTTGCATGGGTCTTGTGCATGCTGTCACTATTGCTGTAAGTTCATATTAGCAAGTTTCCAGAAGCTTTTCTTTTTTGGATGGTTAAAATTTGGGTTTTATTTCATCAATGCTATCAGTGTTATATACCCCTTTCCCTGAAAGCAGCTGTGCTCTTATAATGTAAATCCCTTAGCGGCCCTAGAATTAACCCACCACTTATTTTTAGACTTCGTAATCTTGGTATATGGGTGGAGGATATGTAGGCATATTTTAGAGTAATATAAATTTAAAAAGAAAAATGTGAATCCTGAAATATAATATGGAAATGACAGTTTGTGTACAGATGATATAAGTTTAGTATAGGTGTGACATATATATGTATATATATATATATGTATACATATATATGTGCATATGTTGAAGATTGAAGGGAACTGGGACAAGGAACGTACTTAAACAGTAAAGTTCCCCCAAGAACAATAATCCTCTGCTTTGAAAAGAATCAGAAAAAGATACAGGATAGGAATGGCAGGGTGCATGAACTCAGGTGGGATGGGGGGCATGGAAAGGGAGATGAGTCTACATTGGAATGAGAAACGATGTATGAAATGCACAAAATTTCAATGAAAATGAAAATAAATAAAAATATTCAAATAAAAATTGGGGTTTTATTGTTTTTTTGCTAAATGATACTAAAATTTGTTTTTTCATTTTTTTTTAAATTTTATTTCTGTATGTGTATGAATGTACCGTCTGCATGCAGGTTTGTGCACCCGTGTCGTGCAATGCCGCGGAGGTCAGAAGAGGGTGTCGGATTCCCCTGGAACTGGAGTTCTCCTGGAATTGGAGTTTCATATGGTTCTCGGCCGCAATGTGGGTGCTGGGGATCAAACCCGGGTCCTCTGTAAGAGCAGTCGGCGCTCTTAACAGCTAGGCCATCTCTCCAGCCCTGTTTTTCCATTTTGAAGGCAGGGCTTGAATTATTTAATTTTGACCCATTTATTTAACTTTTTTTAAAGGAAGAGATCATGGGGGAAGAAAATATCCCACCGTGCCCCAAAGCAGTCACACAGGCTATGGCGGCACACCTTAGTCCCAGTGCTCTGGAGGCAGAGGCAGGCAGATCTCTGAGTTCCAGGCCAGCTAGGGCTAAAGGGAGACCCTGTCTCAAAAAGACCAAAAAAATAAATAAATAAAAAAAATCTCTAGCCAGTCATTAACATCACCCTTGTCCCACTCAGTGCCTGATGGTGGCACACTGCCCCATGGGCTGAGGGTGCAGGGTCTCAGCAGGTTAGTCTAACTGGTGGGTTAAAGTCCCGAAATTCCAGGTTTGCTGCCCATAGGCTGAGCACAAACAAACTGTCATTAGCTTGTAAGATTTGGGGGAAGGGAGGTTACCCTCCCTTTAGTCGTTCTGGCCTCTCCTTCCTAAGGTTTTCCTTTACCATCTAAGAACAACCTTCATGTCTGAGGATGGCAACAAAATGCCAGTTCAGAGTTCTGAGCATGTTACTGGAATTTGTTAACCTTGAGCTTTGCTGCAGAGGTCAGGGGAGTATTTTGAGGGAGAGCTCCTCCCCTCAGGAGGCACGTGCTCAGCAGAGGGCAAGGAGAGCTAGATGGCGCTAGGAGCCGAGCGAGCAGAGGAGAGTTGAGAGTACCCATATTCAAAATCTATGCATAAGCCTGCTCCATATCCCGGTCCTTGAGTCTAGAGGCCCTCTGTTGCCGTCTCGATACTAAGGGGGCACTGAGGTTAACACGAGGAAAAGCAGTCATCCACCGAGTGGCAGGAGGGAAACTCGTAGGGATTTGATTGTGCCCTAGACGGCTTGTAGCCAGTCAGACCTCTTTACCCAACTCATGTCTCTCTCAGTTGCAGAAGGTTTGACGCCGTCATTTAAGGCTGCCGTGCAGAGCGTGATGACTCTCAGTTGGCCCCCTCCTAGCTGGGGCTGCTAGCTTTGGTCTATGAAATCACCGTCTACTTGTCCATCTGCTTTTTAACTTTCAAAAGTGTTTTGCTGGTTTTGCCTCCGTTCTTCCCGTCTTTGTTTGTGATGATTTTCTTACTCTGTACAGAATCTTGTATTAGCAGTTTTCTTTCTTCACATGAGAAAGCTGATTCTCTGGTTTCCTGGTTCTGTTTTTGCTGTTCAGATGTCAGTCTAACTCCTTTGAAACTAATACGATTTCCCTGATTTGTCTTTTCTTCAAAGATTTCTCCTTGTTTCTGGAGTTCTGCAGTGTCATTATGTTGTGTCTGAATGTGAATTTCTTTTTATTGATTTTTGCCTGCCATTCATTGGGCTTCTTGAATATGGACTGATGTCTTTTCATCAGTTCTCAAGTGACATCACTGAGTATTGCCCCTCCCCATTCTCTGTCCTCTTCGCCTGAATTTTCAATTATCTGCTTTCTAGACCTTCCTGTGTGTCCTCTATTTCTTCTACCCTACTTCATAATTCAGCTACTTTAATTTACTCTTAAATCTGTTCATTTTCTTCATTTCAATTATTGTAGATATTGTGTTTTGGGGGGGTTTGGTTGGTTTTCAGTTCTAGGATTATTATTTGATTCTTTGGGTGATGTTGTTTTGTTTTTGAGGCAGGTTCTCATGTAGCCTAAGCTAGCCTCAAACTGTCTGTATAACCAAGGATAACCTTGAAAACTCCTGATCCTCCTTTCTTCATTTCCAAAGTGCTAGGATTATAGGCATTGCACCACCATACCCAGCTTCCTTATAATATTTATTTATTTATTTATTTATTTATTTATTTATTTATTTAGTCTTTTTGAGACAGGATCTCCCCGTAGCCCCAGCTGGCCTGGAACTCACTCTGTAGACCAGGCAGGCCTTGAACTCAGAAAGATCTGCCTGGCTCTGCCTCCCAAGTGCTAGGATTAAAGGCGTGTACCACCACGCCCTGCATAATTTTTTTAAGATTTATATTTTTCATTTATGTGTATGTATGTGTGTGTCTGTATATGTGTATATGCCTTATGTATGTGGGTGCCTGTGGAGCAGGCTAGAATCCCTCAAGCTGAAGTTACAGGCAGTTGTGAGCTGCCTGACATGGGTATTAGGAACTCAACTGGGATCTTCTGGAAGAGCAGAAAGTGCCCTTAACTGCTGAGCTATCTCTCCAGCCCTGCCTTCCGGTTCTTCATGTTGTGTTTTATTGATTCTAGTTCTCCGATGAAAATTTCAAGTCTTGCCCTTTTCTCCTTTAATAGAAGAAGCATCATTGTTTCCAGGCTGTCTGGTGATTTTAATAGTTTATGATTCTATGGATCTGTTCTATTCATGGCTTCTGTTGGTTCTCACTCATGATCTCTCTCTTTAGTGCTTAAGGCAGTGGGTACTGTTCCCATCACATCTGTATGAGGAAGTACTTTGAGGCCTCAGATGACATCTTCCCCTAGAGAAGATCCTTGTCTTCTGCCAGGTACCATAAGGCTGGCAAAATGATGATAGTTCACTTCTCAGCCTCCTTCTCAGGACTGCTCCTCTGTAGAAATCGTACCTAGTCTGTTGTTGACCCCATTTCACGTTTCCATTCTTTCTCTGCTTTGGGGTCACTAATTATTAATTACTGACTTGTTAATATTTTGATACTTTTAAGAAATAACACAGCTAGCCAAGCATCTTGATGGCACTATGGAGTCTCTGGATTCAGTTGGGCTAAACCTCTCCCCCCTACTTGTTTTTTGTTTTAACATTAATAAGTAAATTATACTAAAGATGAAGAAATGAAGAGATATACCAAAAAACTTCCCACAACAGCAGGCCAGGTCACAAGGACCAGTCTCCTACTAAAAAACGTGTGTGTGTGTGTGTGTGTGTGTGTGTGTGTGTGTGTGGCGCATGCATAGTCCCTATGTAGACCAGGTTGACCTCATTCTCACAAAGATCCGCCTACCCTGCCTCGCCAGTGCTGGAATTAAAGGCACGTACTATCACGCCTAGAGACAGGGTCTCCCTTTAGTCCCAGCTGGCCTGGAGCTTGCTATGTAGACCAGGCTGGCCTTGAACTCACAGAGATCCGCCTGCCTCTACCTCCCGAGTGCTGGGATTAAAGGCAGGCGTGATCCTGGGATACCAGTACATGAAATAGGTGTTAGGGAGCAAACATTTACTGATAACGAAGCATAAAGAGAATATTAAAAGTGTTTTCTACAATTAAGCCATTATGTTTCTATAAGAGAAAGCTGCATGTACAGTAAAAATGGCTGCAATCCATAGCATGCAGTAGTCTGGAATGTGAGCTGAGGTCTTTTAGGCGGTGCTTAGTGTGCTGTGTAGCATGGCATGGTATGGTGTGGTGTGATGGCACATGCAGTGTGAGTGTGAAGGTCCTATGTTCAGTGAATGCAGTGAAGAGCGATGCAGCTGGTAAGTGCTGCCAAAAGCCCTGCACATTCATTCCTCATTCAATTTCCAATTAACTGTACATCTTTCCCACTTGTCCCTGAGTATCATGGAATCCTCTGCTGGGCTACAGCTCTTTTGACAAAGGGTGTGGGGAGGGTGCGCTTCAGTTGTGCACAATCATGGAACTCTCCAGAGCTGTGGTTCTGAGAGGCAAGGTTGACTTCTTTCTCAAGAGAGAGAAGCCAGTGGCTACCCGAGGCTAGCCCACCCGCGGTAGTGTCAGAGGCTGACGCAGAGAGGCTCCGAGCCGAGAGGAAAGGCCGGTCCTTTCCCGAGGGAAACTAGATCTAAGTCGCTATGTCTCAAATCACATTAGGTCATTACATTGAGCTAAAAGGATCTTTCAGGTGGCTCTTCATCTCTCTTTGTCACCCATACCTTACATTTAGCTTGGATTCATCCTAGAATTTCATAATATTTTATTCATTATTTTTATTTTATGTGTAGGATTGTATTGTCTGCATGTATGTAAGTGCACCCATGTTGTGCAATGCCCGTAGAGGTAGGAAAAGGGTGTCAGATTCCCCTGGAACTGGAATTAGGGACCGTTGTTAGCCACCATGTGGGTGCTGGGAATCAAACCCGGGTCTTCTGCAAGAGCAGAAGTTGAGCCATCTCTCCACTCCACTGGAGGAACCTTGTTCTCGGTTCTTCTCTTACCACATGGTTGAGGTTAAAGGTTAGCACTATTCTTCTCAAAGTAGATCTTGAACTGGGGATATAGCCATTAGAGTGCTTGCCCAGCATGCATGAAGTGTGGATTCAGTCCCCAGCACAACATAGACTGGGTGGCACACACCTGTGATCCCAGCACTTGGGAGATGGAGGCAGGAAGATAAAAAGTTGAAGGTCATCTGGAGCTACATACTTGAGTTTGAGACCAGTCTGAGATACATGAGCCTTCATCTAAAAACAGAAAATAGATCATATGGGGAAAATACATTGAAAGAAACATGTCAAAGTTTGGTTCCTAAGTCTGTATATTCTCTTCAAATTGAGGTAAAAACTGCCATTGGGTAGAATGTGGAATCACGAGGGAATATCTTCTCTACAATTTATTGGTGAAATATGTGCATTTTTACTTACTACATGCAAACATTCTTTAATAGTTTCATGATAAAATTCACAAAGATCACTAGTATATATGCAAATCCATAAAGCTTAAATTAAATCAAGAGAAGGAGCAGAACAGAAAGCCAGAGTTAAATTAGTAACCAAAATGAGCATGCCTTCTTTAGTTAGACAGCTTCACTGTAGTCCAGGGCAGCCTTAAAGTCACTATGTAACTGAAGCTCGTTTTGAAATCCTTTATTTATTTATTTATTTATTTATTTATTTATTTATTTATTTTGTATGAGTGTACTGTCTGCATGTAGGTTGGCACACCCGTGTCATGCAATGCTGCGGAGGTCAGAAGAGGGTGTCGGATTCCCCTGGAACTGGAGTTAAAGACTGTTCTTAGCCACCATGTGGGTGCTGGGAATCGAACCTGGGTCCTCTGCAAGAGCAGCCGGTGCTCTTAACCACTGAGCCATCTCTCCAGCCCTGAAATCCTTTTTAAAATGAATTAAAATTGTATCTATATAAATGTTTTTTGTGCATGTAAGTGCACCATGTGTGCAATGCCTGTGGAGGTCAGAACCTGGAACTAAAATGTTGGCACCATGTGGGTGCGAGGAGCCAAACTGAGGTCCTCTGCACAAAGAGCAGCCAGTGCTCCCAACCACTGAGGCATCTTGTTAAAATCCTCCCCGGAGGTAAGCATCTGGCATCGCACCACCACTTCCCATGGTCCCAAAGGCAAAATGGGGAAGACTCTCCAAAACCACAGTTTGGAAGGTTCTAGTGAGTTTCATGGGTGAGGGCATCACTTACAGGAAAGGCAGCCCTTCTCCTCCCCTCCCATCCATCCAGAGTTCAAGCATGGACCCTGTATCCTCTGCCCACCCCTTGGCTTTTTCTGTTTATATGCCCTTATGCCCTCCTCTTAAGCAGTCAAAGCTGGCTGGTTGGGAGGGGTCCCTGGCTCCCTGCTCCTCCCTTCCCCTCAGAATGACCACAGTCAAATTTGTAATCCTGGGCAGGCAGGCACCCCTGCACGTGCGAAAGCATTTGATGTCCAAGGTCAGTACTTTCAGAGGACCATTCAGACCACACATCTCCAGCCCCCAACTATTTATTTAATCTATGTATTTGTTTAGTATTTATTTGTGTGAGGGTTTTGCCTGCCTACAAGTGCCACCACATGTTGTGCAGTGCCTTCCAAGGCCAGAAGAGGGTATTGGATCCTTTGGCTCTGTAGTTACGGATGGTTGTTATCTTCCTTATGGGTGCTGGGCACAGAACCTAGGTCCTCTGGAAGAGGAGCCAATTCTCTTAACTACTGAACCATCTTTCTAGCTTCTCCTTTTCAAAAAGATTTATTTTAGTGGTATGTGTGTGTGTGTCTGCCTGTCTGTCTCTGTCTGTGTATATGTCTGTATGAACATGAAATCAGTACCTATGGAGGCCAGAAGAGTACAGTGGATACCCAGGAACCCTAGTTATAGGCAGTTGTGAGCAGCCTGGCATGGGTGCTGGGAACTGAACTAGGATCTGGAAGAGCAATATGCACTCTTAACTGCTGAGCCATCCACCACTCCTAGTTTTGAACTCTTTGTTGCTCTTGTTGTATTTTATTTTTATTAATGTGTATGAGTGTTTTGACTGGATGTATATGAGTATACTACATATACATAATGCCCGTGGAGGCTAAAAGAGGACATAGCAGATTCCCTACAAGTGGAGTAAGACACTATGTGGATGCTGAGAACTGAACCCAGGTCCTCTGTAAGAGTAGCAAGTGCTCTTAAAGGCTGAGCCATCTATCCAGTCCCAGTTTTGAACTCTTGATCCTTCTGCTTCAGCATCCTAAGTGCTGGAAATCCAAGTGCATGCTACCAGGCTTGGCTGAGCATGCCTTTGATAAACATCATGGAACAATGCAAGGAGCAAGGATTTCAAAGATATGTATATCTTTCTCAAGTTGCATAGACACATCATGCTCATTCAAGATTGGGAAGCACAGCTCCAAGAATAAGGAGAACACTCCTGTGGCACGCCGCCTTCCAGGAGGCAGTGCATTGGTTCTGTTTCCATGGCAATGAGGTCACCCAGGAAAAGCAGCAGAAGATGCCTGGAGACACGGAAAATATCCTGGGTCAGTCTTTTTTTCAAAGCCAAGGTAGCATACTTGGAGAACTCATTCCTCTTTGCTTTCCTGGCAAGACACTCACAGGAGATCAGCCAGGGCCAGGGCTCCTGATGGTTTCAAACACTGTCGGAAAATTGAGGAGTGTAGTTCTAGTTCTGAGGATATTGTTGCCAGGCCTGCCTGTACCTTGTTTCCAGGGTTAAACTCAGAGGGCAGTGCTTTCTTAGTGTTAGGATCTAAAATCTCCAAAGACCCAGACTCCATTTGAAATGCAGCAGCCAACATTCCAGGCGGTGGCAAGGAACCTGCTCTACCAGCTTACCTTTGCCCATGGAACAGCAGGCCATCGCAGAATACTCAGGAATCTTCCAACCCAGTTCTCACCTACTCACCTTTAAATGTCCTGGCCAAATGCCATTCAGTGCTGGCTCTATTTTCACTGAGCTTAGTCCAGGTTACCCAGAAGTAAAACCTATCCCGGAGTGCCTATAAACTTGTCTCTTTATTCATTTGGGGGGCACATGCCATAACCTAACATTCTGGTGCTGTGAACTCAGATCATCACTTTGCCCTCTGTGGTGGTTTGAATGAAAATGTCCCCCATAGGCTTCAAGTACTCAGATATTTTGTCCCCAGTTGGCAGTGCTGTTTTGGGAGATCTTAGAAGGTGTGGCCATGCTGGAGGAAGTACCTCATTGAGGGCGAGCTTAGTGAGTTCAACAAGCCCTGCCAGTCTCCAGTTGCTCGCTCTCTGCTTCCTGTGCTCATTGGAAGATGTGAACCTTGGCTTCCTGCTCCAGCTCCTGCCACCATGCCTCCCAGCCACAATGGACTCTTAATTCCCTGGAACCATCAATTGTAAGCTTAAATAAACTCTTCCTTTTTAAGTTCCCTTGGTCATGGTGGTTTTATCACAGCAATATAAAAGTGACTAATATACCACCACCACCACCCCCACCACCCACCCCCACCACCCCCACCACCCACCCCACCACCACCCCCCGCAGGTAGCCAGTAAGGCTTCTGGCCAGACCTGCTACTGGGTGCAGGCCAGACAACACCCTCCACCAATCCTGCAAAAGGTACCATCTCTACTCCCACCCTACCCTATCCCTGTGTGACTGTGAGTGCATGTTAGTGTGCATGGTATGGATCCACAGCTCTGACAGGCTATGGAATCTGATTGGGCCCTAATCCGTGGTTCTGCTGGGATCATTTCACCTCATCAAGCACTCACCACATGGTGACCGAGCTCCGGGGTTTATATATGTGGCCCTACTGGTAAGACCCCATCTGAATGAGGGGAGGTGCCACCTCCCACCCCTCCCTTACTGTGTGATCCCGTTTGTCCTGCCCCCTCTGCCTCAACATTCCCTCTGCTCTCTTCTCCAACCTCTAACCTACTGCTTCCCTGCCTCCGTTTCTCCTCTGTCCTCCTTTTGCCTTTTAGTCTCTCATTTTCCATTTTGGACTTTCCTGAGAACCGGTGTATCAGGAAGTTCCCAAACTCCGCCCCTGGACTGGGTCACCATCTGAAACTCTGTCCTCCTGGATGCTGGAGACAGAATCTGGACCTGTTTTTCTTTTCTAGTACCCCCCCCCATAATTTCCAGGACATTGGCTTTACAGGCCTGAGGACTCTGTTTCTTGGTCCATCCTCCGCCCGCCCCCCCGTCCCCCCCCCGCGCCATAATTTCCAGGACGCTGGTTCTGCAGGTTTGTGTACTACATCTGGCACCCCTGAAATTAAGATGGATTCATCAGAAGGTGCTTGTGAGGCTAAAGGCTTTATTTCCTTCCTACAGACCTCCCCCCACCACCCCTAATATAGGAATCGCACACTCAAAAGAGGGAGCTCAGGGACACCCTTAGTGTCTCCTATGTTCTTTGAAAGACCTTGGGGCTGGAGAGATGGCTCAGCGGTTAAGAGCACCGACTGCTCTTGCAGAGGACCTGGGTTCAATTCCTAGCACCCACATGACAGCTAAGAACTGTCTTTAACTCCAGTTCCAGGGGAATCCGACACCCTCTTCTGACCTCCAAGGCATTGCACGACATGGGTGCACCAACCTTCATGCATATAGTACATTCATACACATAAAAAATTAATTAATTAATTAATTTAAAAAGATTAAAGAAAAAGAAAGACCTCAACCTCTCTAAGAAAATTAATCCTAAACTCCTTAAGGGACTCTGCTCTACTATCTAGCCAGGATATCAATTACATGATCTGGTCTGAGGCGGGTGCCCTAGATCCCAGAATTCTCACAGCTTTGACTTTTGCCAGAGCTCCTGTAAATGGTCAGAGCGTTGTGTGTCCAAGCATTCTTTGCCCTTCGCTCACGTCCTTCTCTCTATTCCCCCTGCCACCCCCACCAGGTTCTCCTTGCCAAATCTGCAAAACCCAGGTCTGGGTCCCAGACCACTGAGGAAACTTTCTCCCCCCGTCCCCCATTCTCTAGACCAGACCTCTAAATCAGATTTTGATCTGGATATGGCAGACCCAGCTCCCCACTGAGCCCTATGTCTAACCGTCCCTCTGGCTGCTCCTGCCGCAGCCACTCTTGTCCACTGCAGCCTCTTCTCCTCCACCTGTCCCTCCCTCAGTTACAGCCGCTGCCACCCCCTCTCCTCCCTCCCCTATCTCCCACCACACCGGCTCCCGTGCCTATCCAGGTGGACTCTTTCCTCTCTGACAGGTAGCAGGGACATGTGGCTTAGAGTTCAGGTCCCCTTTTCCATGAGTGACATCACAGATTGAGAAGCTTTTGGACTCCGTTTCCACTGATTCTGCCAGGTATATTAAGGAATTTCATATGCTCACCCAGAGCTATGATCTTTCCTGGCATGATCTTTTCTTGGTCCTTTCCAATACCCTTACTCCTGATGAAAAGAAATGGGTTTGGACAGCTGCCCAAGCCACTGGGGATGAGATTCATCTCCAACACTCCTCAGTGCCTGAGGGGGCTAAAGCTGTACCAAGACCCTGGTTGGAATTACCAAATCCTATCAGCAGAGGAACCCAACCCTGATCATGGATCACATGATAACTTGCCTCCTGGCTGGTCTGTAGAAGGCTTCCCATAAAATGGTTAATTTTGATAAGCTTCAGGAGATCATCCAAGACAGGAAAGAAAACTCTTCTCAATTCCTTTCATCTAGACCTCACCCAGGCTCTTATAAGACACACCTGCTATTGTTATGCCCTGAATCCAAGACCCTTGCAGACCACCAGGAGACGCGATACTGATCCAAAGCCAAAGAATCTTTTAATCAGCAAGCTCAAGCCTGGTCTGTCCCCATACCTGGCACAGGGGGACTGGGCAGAGCCCCAAGACTCCTTACAGTCACTCTTTTTAAAGGAAAAAAATCGCAATCAGGGGGGTTTCCATGCCTTGGCATTACAGGATTGGTGGGCTTGAATAACTCAGCAAAAGCGCGCACAGGGTAGGCTGTGGGTTTGGAGGGCTTGTAAGAACCCCAAGGGCAGGGGTGAAGGGGCACAGGATTCATGGTATATTTCCTGGAATTGTTGGATTGTCGAAAACATATAGTTCCTGGGATTGTTGGGTTATGACTAAAACATGCTTATCTGGCCTTTGCACTGACCACCTGCAGCAGTTATTTCAAAAACATGTTTACCCTGATCCCTACACAGTCTTCCTGCTCCTTTATTTTTAACCTTATGGTATAGGTGGCAGTTCCCCCTTTTGTCTAGAATGGAGGCCTTGTTATGGTCAGCAAAATATGTTTTTAACTCATTGCCTTTCACTATGACCCTGAGTCTCGTGAAGGCACTCATGATAAACCACCATTTTACTCTCTAATCCACTAATCCACACCTGACATAAGGATAAAATTTAGGTGTGGGGCTGGAGAGATGGCTCAGCGGTTAAGAGCACCATCTGCTCTTGCAGAGGACCCGGGTTTGATTCCCAGCACCCACATGGTGGCTAAGAACCATCTTTAACTCCAGTTCCAGGGGAATCTGATGCCCTCTTCTGACCTCCGCAGCATTGCTTGACATAGGTGCGCCAACCTGTATGCAGACAGTACACTCATACACATAAAAAATAATAAATAAAATTTAAAAATTAAAAAAAAAAATTAGGTGTTTAGAACAAGGACCAGCCATCTCCCAGGGAGATCTGCTTGAAATGGCATTTGAAGTTTACTATGGCTGGAAGGAGCAGGATAGGGCCGAGTCTCCTGCACAACACAGCCACACCGCCACCTTGTGGCTGATGCCCTCAGGGCTCCTCCAGGAAGATCACCAGACACATGCCAATGGAGAGAAGGAACTAAACTCCATGCTGCCAGGGCCCTGCTTCAAGTGTGGGCAAACGGGACACTGGTCCTGCTTCTGCCCCTCACCTCCTCAACCAATGGGACCATGTCCTGCATGTGCTGAAAGGTGTCACTGGAGAAGTGATTGTCCTACTGTGCCAATGCATGGGAGAATGATCCCCTCCAAGGCCCCGCCTCCACAGTGTCCTGAAACCGTCCATGATCTTCTGGGACTGGCAGCTGAAGACTGACTCGGCCCTGCACCTCAATCCCAGAATGCCTCGTTCACCATCATCTTGGAGGAGCTGAGGCACCATGGCAGGTAAGTCCTTTATTTTCATAATAGACACAGGTGCCACGTGATAAGTTCTCCCCTCCTACCCAGGCAAAACTTTCCCCTTGCAGATCTCTGTGGTAGGTGTCAATGGGAAGATCCACAATCCTAAAAGTACAGGGCCTGTTCCCTGTGTTTTCTGGGATATTCCCCTCACTCAATCCTTCCTAGTCATACCCTCCTGCCCCTGCTCCTCTTCTGAGTAGAGATTTAATGCAAAAACTGTCCTTTACCTTATCCCTCCCTTCCCCCCTCTCCAATCTTCCTCCTCGCTTGTGTCTTTTCCTGTAAACCTCGACCTTGCTCCTGGCCACTCCCAGCCTGAGGTTAATCTTAGGGTGTGGGACACTTCTACCCTGATGCTGGCTTCTAACCATGTCCCGATTCCTATTAGTCTCAAAGATCCCTCTGTCTTCCCTTGCAGGGCTCAATACCCTATTGCTCTTATGCATAGAATGGGTCTCAAGCCCATTATTCAAAGATTACTTAGGGCAGGCCTTCTCAAACCTACCCATTCTCCCTATAGCACTCCAATTCTCCCTGTGCTCAAGCATGATGGGTCCTGTTTAGTTCAGGACCTCCACCTTATCAATGCTGCTGTAGTTCTATCCACCCTGTGGTGCCCAACCCATACACTCTCTCATCCCATATCCCCTCCTCCACAACTTACTTTACTGTATTAGACCTTAAAGATGACTTTTTCTCCATCCCCTTGCACCCTGAGCCACACAACCTTTTTGCTTTCACCTGGGAACTCACCTGATACCAGGATGAGTTCCCAGCTGACTTGGATAGTTCTCCCTCAGGGGTTCAGGGGCAGCCCCCATTTATTTGGTCAGACGCTGGCCCAGGATCTTTCTGCCTTAGACTTACGACCATCTACTGTGCTGCAACATGTGAATGATTTACTCCTTTGCTCTCCCTCCCTTGCCTCCTCTAAAACTCACCCTGCTCTCCTCCTCACCTTCCTTGGTGAAAAGGGGTACCAGATCTCTCCTTCCAAAGCCCAGCTCTCTCTTACCCAAGTTAAGTACCTCAGATTTCTCCTCACCCCCCACTTCCCACACCCTAACCATTGATCATAAAAACCATCTCAGATCCCTACAGTATCCTACAACTAAGGAAGTAATCCTTTCTTTCCTGGGTATAGCAGGATATCTAAGGACTTGGATTCCTAACTTTGGTCTCCTGGCAAAGCCCCCATGAGAGGCTTCAAAGGGGGGTCTCTCTTAACCTGTGGACCCTTTGGGTCCTGTTAAGGCTGCCTTCTTTTCTATCAGGGATGCACTTCTTCAGGCCCCTGCTCTGGCCCTTTCAGACCTCACCCCCCCTTTCTCCTCTATGCCTATGAGAATAAGGGGCTGGCTCTAGGAGTCTTAAGCCAAACGAAGGGACCTGCTTTTGCTCCCATGGCTTACTTATCCAAGCAACTGGACTCCGTCCTCCATGGGTGGGAGCCTTGTCTCCAAGCCCTGGCTGCCGCAGCCCTTCTGACACAGGAAGGACTTAAGCTGACCCTAGGACAACCTATCACTGTCCTCTCTCCCCACTACCTTCAGTAATTACTAACACACTCTTCTTTAGTTACTCTGGTACCATCCAAACTACAATTATTCCACACTACTTTTTGTATTAGTCACTCTTCTTTTACTGTGAATAAATCACCATGACCAAAGGAACTTATAAAAGTAAGAGTTTATAGCCAGGTGTGGTGGTGCACGCCTTTAATCCTAGCGCTTGGGAGGCAGAGGCAGGTGGATCTTTGTAAGTTCAAGGCCAGCCTGGTCTACAGAGCGAGTTCCAGGACAGCTGGGGCTACAGGGAGACCCTGGCTTAAAGGCAGTTCTTAGCCGCCATGTGGGTGCTGGGAATCAAACATGGGTCCTCTGTTAGACCAGTCAGTGCTCTTAACCACTAAGCCATCTCTCCAGCCTGAGGGGACAGTCTCATTCAAACCACCACACCATCCCTCAGCCTTGATTCATGCCCTCCCCTCAACCCTGCCACCCTCATTCCCACACCTAGACCTCTTACCCATTCCTGCCTAGAAGTGCTTCAAGAATTTACTTACCAGGAACCTCTAATCTCCCTTAATCCCCTGCCCGATTCTATGTTTTCTTGGTTTGTGGATGTAAGCTCCAGCCTGACCCTACAGGGTCCCACAGGATGGGCTAAGCCACTGTCTCTGCTGAACATCGAATGTGGGTCCCTCCCCCCAGGAACCACCTCCCAGAAAGCAGAATTGGCGGCCCTTACCAGAGCATTAACCCAGAGAGCAAAGGACCCGCCTCCAGGACAGATCAGAGAGCAAAGGACCCACCTACAGGATGGATCAGAGAGATAAAACAATAAACGGAATCAATAGAATGAATAGATAGATAGATAGATAGATAGATAGATAGATAGATAGATAGATAGATCTGTGACTTGGGTTACCTCCAGAGAGATCTCATTCTGGGAGTCCTCTATAGGACTGGTAGTGTTTGTTTGGTGGGGATTTCTTATTTGCTTTTCCCATGTTGTTGATTTTTCTTTGTGCTTTTGGCATGTGGATTTGATTCCTTTTGTAATCTGACATGAAATTCAAGTGTTTCTTCTTGAGAAAAAAATAAAAAAGTAAATAAATTACAAATAGTAAAAAAAAAAAAAAGAGTGTTAACTCTTGCTTGAGATGGAAGGTGACCATATATACTGATTCTAAATATGCCTACTATATCCTCCACCACCACGCAGCCATCTGGAAGGAAAGGGGACTCTTAACTACAAGAAGTACCCGATCACCAATGGCCCCTTTATACTCAAGCTTTTACAGCCTTCTTTTATTTTATTTTATTTTTTTTTTTTGTATTTTTGAGACAGGATCTCCCTATAGCCCCAGCTGGCCTGGAACTCACTCTGTAGACCAGGCTGGCCTTGAACTCACAAAGATCACCTGCCTCCTGTGTGCTAGGATTAAAAGCATACACCATCATGCCCGGTTTACAGCCTTCTTATTTCCCTTTCAAAGCAGAGGTCATCAGCATACAGCTGATCCCATAGCCTGGGGTAATGATCTGGCAGATTGCATAGCTAGAGAAGCTAGCCAAACCCCTTTCCTGACCTCTGCTGCCTTCTCTCCCTTTTATTTCCCAGAGCAATACTCCCATCTCTCTGCTCTAGGTGCCATGCCAGGCCCAGGTGGCTGACTAAGCCTTGGAGACAAATACTACCTCTCTGAGGACCAAGCCCTCTCTATTTTGACATAATTGCACTGGATTTTCCACATTGGGCCACGTGAACTCTGCAAATTCCTGGACCCCTTCCTCTCCTACCCCAAACTTTTTCAAATTCTCACTGATGTCTCTCACTCTTGCTGTGTCTGTGCTTCTATTTCTCCCCAAGGTGGGGGTGAGCGACCCCCTCCCTCCTTCAAGCTTCATCAGCACCGAGGCACTCTCCCAGGAGTCCAGTGGCAGATTGACTTTACCCACATGCCCCCTTGTAAGGGTGTCAGATATATCTTAGTTATGGTTGATACATTTTCTGGCTGGATAGAAACTTTCCCTATGAAGAAGGAGACATCAGATGTTGCTACCCATCCAATCCAGCATATTTCCCCACACTTTGGCCTTCCTTTCAGCTCCCAATCAGACAGTGGTCCAGCTTTTGTCTCAAAAGTGACCCAGTCAGTCTCCCAGGCTCTGGGCATCACTTGTAAACTTCATGTTCCTTACCACGCTCAATCATCAGGAAAGGTAAAGAGAGCTAACTCCCTCCTTAAGGACCAACCGACCAAGTTGTCTCTAGAGCTCCGTCAATCGTGTGTTGGTTGTTTCTATTATCTGTTGGTCCTTTAATCACGTGTGGCCACAATCCACATGATATTCTTCCCTCCTAGAACCAGGCTGGCAGTTCTACAAGACTGCAAGCTTCAGGGCTGTCTCCTGCCTGCAGGCCAACAGTCCCTGGACTTAGCTCTGGCAAGGAGTGGGGAGGTGTGATGGTTAATCCTGGGTGTCAACTTGACTGGACTAAGGGTCTTCTGATTGGACCGCCTCAACCCAGATGGCCCACCCCAAATGTGGGCGTTACCTTCTGCTGGCAGTCAGTATTTAAGGCAGGTTGACTACATTGGACCACTTCCATCATGGAGGGGACAGCGTTTTGTCCTTACAGGAATAGATACTTATTCTGGTTATGGATTTGCCTTTCCTGCACATAATGCTTCTGCCAAAACTACCATCCGGGGACTTACAGAATGCCTTATCCACCGTCATGGTATTCCTCACAGCATTGCTTCTGACCAAGGAACTCACTTCACAGCCAAAGAAGTGCGACTGTGGGCCCAT
>VZQC01002269.1:3363293-3435662 GCA_009823505.1 Rhizomys pruinosus
CAGCTTCTCCTGCCTTCCAGACATTAATCTTCTTGCCCCCATTGTGAGAAAAAGTCCAAATTCCTCCTAGTAGTCTGGTATCAATCATCTCATCCTACTACTGTTATTCCTCCTTAGCCTGTTGGCTTAAAGGCATTAGAAGCCAGAACGTGGCAAGGGGGAAGTCTTAGCTTCTAGTTCAATGAGAATTCTGTGCTGTATCTTCCTGGCAAAGCACCCCCCCCCATGGAGCCAAAACAATCTAGACCAGCAGAAACGCAAGGTCTGTGGTACAGGAACGAAAAATTTTCCTACTGAGGTAATTAGGGGTGATAGTGAGTGGATCAATTCCCACTTCCACCCCTTGGTTCATGGACCCATGACTTCTGGCTATAGGAGAAACAAACAGTACCATATAGTGGACGCTGATTCAAAGCATAGGCTGCTTGCTGGAGAACCTTGCCCGGGCCCTCCAGGGTATTGCTACCTAATGGCACTGTAACTGTGTTTCAAGAGGCCATCATTTCCATCGTTCCTTCAAGCCAGCTGCTTCTGGATAGTGGGGAACCTTGTAAGACCAGTGGATACCAGACCCCTTTCAATTCTCTTTTCTTAGTTCTTTAATTTGTTCTTTATGATCTTGTAGTTCTTTTAATATGTCCCAATTGTGTTGTTCTGATGTCTGTGTCCGGGGCACCATCCCAGAGGGATTCCCACTGCAGGAGTCTTCCATAGGGTTGGTAAAGCTTGGCGGGATAGATTATCCTGCCCCTTCCAGTGTAGTCTCTTCTTTCTGATCCTGGCATATGGGCTTCTCCTTGCCTGTATTCCAATGTGAGTCCTAAGTGCCTCTTCACTGTGTTGAAGGCTTGCTTTGCTTGCCTCCTTCAGATGCTTCTTCGTAATCTCAGTTGGGGGTGGGGGGGCTCTTCAGCCCGCGCCCCGGCACCTGCCGCTGGGCTCAGGAGATCTCAAATCTCAATTTTGTTTATATATTGGAAGTGTAACTCACTCTTCCCTTTCTGTTCTGAAGGTTCCCCCCCCCAAAAAAAATCCACTCGGACACTCCCTCAGCAATTCCAATTGGCAGGGGGCGGGGGTGTATGCCTGTCTTACTCTGTGCTTCAGGTGGTCCTGTGAAGTCCCTGATCTAAGCTCCGTACACTCAGGTCTCACAGTGGCAACAGGCCCACCTTTAAAAATTTTTTTTTTATTAATTTTATTTATTTCTGTATGTGTATGAATGTACCGTCTTCATGCAAGTCTGTGCACCCGTGTTGTGCAACGCCGCGGAGTTCAGAAGAGGGTCTCGGATTCCCCTGGAACTGGAGTTCTCCTGGAATTGGAGTTTCAGACGGTTCTCAGCCGCCATGTGGGTGCTGGGGATCGAACCCGGGTCCTCTGTAAGAGCGGTCGGCGCTCTTAACCACTAGGCTATCTCTCCAGCCCCACAGGCCCACCTTTAATACCAGGTAGCAGGGCAACTCCACCCCGACAGCCACACAAGACAATGATTTAACTATCTAACAACCCACAAAACAATTATCCAACAACCCAGAGATGGGTCTATCCAACAATCCGCCTGGCCAAAGCACCTGGCTCCTACCTGTGCTTCAGGTGGTCCTGGGAAGTCCCTGATCTAAGCTCGGTGCACTCTGTACCTCACTTTTTAAAAATTTCTCCACTATTAACCTTTCTGAATACTTCCTCTGTGCACCTCTACAAAGATCATTACTTCTTCCTCTCCAAGTGTACAATGTTTCCAAACATTGAATGTTCCTCAACTCCCCTCCTCCGCATTCCTTTGCCACGCCCCTCACCCCCAACTCAAACAAGGGTGTGTACCAAACTGCCTGCAGGTATCCCAGTGGCAGCAACCTTGGAGACGAGGCTGATGTCCACTAAAACTGCCAACGTGGCTCCCCGCTTGGTCCTGGGGGTGGTGGACAGTTAAGGATCTCTCCCGTCTCCTGCATTCCCAGGTGCACCTGGATCTCTCTTGAAATATAGTTAGACCAGGCCCTAGTATCACAGGAAGGCATGGGCCAGAGGTATTAGCAGAAATACAGGTGTACACTCTGAAAGAGCAGGGGAATATGCCAACCCTGCGGCCAGAGAGGTCTGGCCCCCGACAGTCACATTCCTGTTAGAGGAACCTGGGCAGTTTGAAATCTGAGCTGCCCAACACTTAAGAGAGGGTTTCTGTTAGCTCATAGTTGGAGTCCATCATGGTGGGGAAATCAAGGCAGTAGGGGCTTTTCATCCTCTGTCAGAAGAGAGCAATGAATACATTCAGTGCTCAGCTTCCTTGCTCCATTTATACAATCCAGGATCCCATTCGGGGAATAGCACCACCCACAGCCGGTGAGTCTTCCTGTTTTCCTTCCTTCCTTCCTTCCTTCCTTCCTTCCTTCCTTCCTTCCTTCCTTCCTTCCTTCCTTCCTTCCTTCCTTCCTTCCTTCCTTCCTTCCTTCCTTCCTTCCTTCCTTCCTTCCTTCCTTCCTTCCTTCCCTCCTTCCTTCCTTCCTTCCTTCCTTCCTTCCTTCCTTCCTTCCTTCCTTCCTTCCTTTCTTTTCTCCCAGATGATGTAAAATCTGTCAAGTTAACATTTAACACTAACCATCACAGGCTGCAAAAACATCTTGGTTTCTAGGACAGGCTGCAGCCTCATGAATCCCCCAAACCCAGGAAATACAATAGAAATATGTCCTACAAAATCACTCCCAGTGACTACTGCAGACTGAAAGTCAAGACCTGTTACATTAGGGAGCTCTGGCCCTGCAAGAACACTGGGTTCAGACAGTATTAATCCCTGAAGGTAAACAAACCACGGGTGTTTTGTTTTCCTTGAGAAAAATCACCCAAAGAGCCAAACAGCTTTGGGAGAGGAGGGCACACAAATCTGGAGCCTTCAGCCAGCAGAGGGAACCATGCACCTCAAGATGTCTGGCGAGTAAGCCTGCTGCTTAACTGCTGCTGACAGGCAGGGCGGGGCTGTGGCTTCTGCCAACTGCCCCGCTATGGATTATTAGCCCAGAGAAGCCCTCAGTACCATCCTGTTTTTAAGGTCTTAGGTGAAGCCAGTCACAGTTGCCCCATGTGCCACACTTTTCACAAAAGCTACATTACAACCATGTACTATGCAGTCAAAGTTCAGTAGAAGAAGGATTTTACAGTTGATTTTTTTTTTACAGTTGAACCAGATAGAACTTCAAGGCTATCCTGCACAGCCTCATAAAGAATGAAGACACCACCCCCAAAGAAGAAAACTGTTTCTGCTGGCTACACCTGGCTAGACCCCAAGCTCCTGGAGCACAGGGCCACCCCAATTCATCTTGGTGTCTTACCAATTCTTACTCCAGGTCTCAGCTTAGAATAAACCCTGGTTGAATGAACAAATGAATGAATGAATGATTTGTGGCTGGGATGCATGCTGTCCTATAGGTATTAGAGGTTTTGAGTTCTGTCTTCCTTGTCCCAGAGGTCTGATTCAGTTCATTTCACAGTCGGGAGATCTGGAACCCAAAGTACAAAGTAAGGGGATTGAAGAGATAGGAGTTGACAACAGAAATGCTTTTCTTCTTTTCTTTTCTTTTCTTTTCTTTTCTTTTCTTTTCTTCTTTTCTTTTTCTTTTCTTCCTTTCCTTTCATTTTTTTGGTGTGTGTGTGTGTGTGTGTGTAGGTGTGTGTGTGTGTGTGTGTGTGTGTAGGTGCACTCACCAATGTGGGCCGTGGGGGCCAATGGCCTATATTGGAATATCTTCCCCTATTGTTCATTCATTTATTTATTTATACAGGATCTTTCACTGAGCCCAGAGCTTTTTATTTCTACCACACTGGCTGACCAGTGAACCCCATGATTCTCCTGCCTCTGGCTCTCAGTGCTAGGGTTACAGAATCATGCCACATGTGCAACTTTTATGTGGGAGCTGGAGATCTGAATTAAGTCCCTCATGATTTCATGGTAGGCACTTTACTGACTGAGCCATCTCCTCAGCCCCAATAGTATGTATTTAACCTCTTGCTCCTATGGTCAAACAAGTCAGCCAGTGCTGATGTGAGTCACTTGTGCTGAGACATTTTTTAATGTTTATTTATTATTTTTATGAGTATGAGTGTATTACCTGCATGTATGTGAGTACAGTGCCCACAGAGGTCAGAAGAGGGCATCGGATTCACCTGGAATTGGAGTTAAGGATGGTACTTAGCCACCATGTGGGTACTGGGAATAGAACCCCAGTCCTCTCCAAGAGCAGGCAGTGTTCTTAACCACTAAGCCATCTCTCCAGCCCTGAGACATTGTTTTTTTTTAATACTCAAGGCCCTTGTCCATTGCTTCCCTCTCCACCCCACCATGGGGATGATTACTGCTCTGGTCTCAAAATGCAGAATGCAACTAACATAGTGAAGAGAAAGGCACCAGAAATGGCTAAGTATTTGACCCTGGTCCCCAAGAAGTCAGCTGGAGACCACTAAGTCCCCCACTATCCAACATGGCAATGAGTTTCAGAGGAAGAACCAAAAGTGAAGGTGTACTCACCAATAAGCAGACAACTGCTGGTAACCAAAGATATGCCACGCTACAAATGGTGCAGAGATGGACTATTCAGATGGACTGGAAGCTATCCGTGAAGAGGATGGTGGCAATAGGGGGTGGGTAGAGAGCACAATACAGGTGTTAGAGGGATAACTGAAGCAGCTAAGGGATTACAAGGACAGTACAAAACTCCAAGTTCGCTGACACTATGTGACGAGGAAGAGGAAAGAGAAGTAGAGAAGTTGTAGACCTGGAAGGCTATGAGGACTGGATTGATGGAAACAGAGGAGGTGACACAGGAAAAAAGTAGAAGCTAAATGGATGCTGGAGGGGGAAGACACTATTTTGCACTATAGAACTTAGGACCAAATGGCATAACTACGTTTTGGGGGGCTATGATGAGCAATAGCAGCTTTCTTTTTTTTTTTTAATGTGAATAAGTGCATTGCCTGCATGTAGGCAGGTGCACCTATGTCAGACAATGCCCTCAGAAGTCAGAAGAGGGCATCAGAGCCCCTGAAACTGGAATTATAGACAATTGTTAACTGCCACATGGGCTGGAATTAAACTCGGGTCCTCTGCAAGAGCAGCCAGTGCTCTTAACCACTGAGACATCTCCCCAGGTCCAACAGCAGCTGTTAAAAGCTGCGTATTTGCATGAGGATCTAGTCAAGGTTGTGTGAAGAAAATGGTGACTACTGAGGACACCCTCCTCTCCTGTCACCTCCTATGTAATTCATTCCCCATGCAGGCATGCTGCAGTGAGAAAGAAAACCACCGAGACTTGCAGAGGGAGGGAGAGAACACGGTGTCCATATGTATCTTCTAATTATTTTTTAATTTGCATAAACTGTCATTCCACCATTAGAATATGATTCCACAGGACACTTTGCAGTGTAAATAAGGCACGACAATCCTTTCTTATACTGATTCTGATTTTTAAAGAATTAACCCACAGATGCAACCATCAGCCAATACGTGTCTCTAATAAAGACAGTTTATGAATTAATAAATATAAAACAAGTGATCTATTACAGAGAACCATACACAGAGGGTCCTAGATTACAGCAAGGAGGGAGAGATACTGTTGAGTGCTCCTTGTTATAAGAAATATCAGCAAAGAAAGTAGACTATACACACATACATGTGCATATACACATACACAGAAAGCAGGCTACATCCAAGAAAACACATACACATGTGCATACACACATACACACAGAGAAAGCAGGCTATATCCAAGAAGACACATACATGTGCATATACACATACACACACAGAAAGCAGACTGTACATCCAAGAAGACACATACATGTGCATACACACATACATAGAAAGCAGGCTACATCCAAGAAGACACACACACATGTGCATACACACATACACACAGAGAAAGCAGACTATATCCAAGAAGAAACACACATGTGCATATACACATACACACAGAGAAAGAAGACTGTACATCCAAGGAAACATACGCCTGTGCATATACACAGAGAAAGCAGACTATATCCAAGGAAACACAACATACATACACACACAAATACACATACATATATAAACACATGGAGAAAGCAGACTAGACATCCAAGAAAACACATGCACAGACATAATTCCCCCTCCCCCCCGACTTTTTCTCCATTTTATTGGATCATACTTAGATATGCCAGAGAATTGAAAATCAACTCTGCTTTGGATGACATCCTAATGCTTGCAACTTTTCCATGGAAACTACAGCAAGGAATGGGAAGCAGCTAGCATCAAATTGGATCCAGATTCCACCACAAAACACAAGAGACATTATGGTCAGTGCTTTGATATAACATTTGCTCTCTTCAAGCTCTTTCATGGAATCAAAGACTCTTTCTTGTCTCAAAAGGACAAAAAAGGGGGACCTGGAGAGATGGCTCAGTGGTTAAGAGCTGATCACTCTTGCAGAGGAACTGGGGTTCAATTCCCAGCACCCACATGGCAGTTAGGAACGGTCCCAGCACTCAGGAGGCAGAAGCAGATCTCTGTGAGTTCAAGTCCAGCCTGGTCTACATAGTGAGCTCCAGGCCTTCTGGGCCTACAGGGAGACCCTGTCTCAAAAAGACCAAAAAAAAAAAAAAAAAAACAAACATAAGCAGGCGTGTGGTGCATCCTTTAATCTCGCCGCTTGGGAGGCAAGGCAGCGGCAGAGGCAGGCGATCTTTGTGAGTTCAAGGCAGCCTGGTCTACAGAGTAAGTTCCAGGCCAGCTGGGGCTAACGGAGACCTCCAAAAAGACAAAAAAAATACTCTTAGTTTGGGAGCTAGTAAGGGGGCTCATAGGGGAAAGGTGCTTGCCTTGCAAGCCCATGACGGGTTTGATCCCAGAGCCCACATAAGGGGGGAAGGAGAGAACCAACTCCCACAATAATAATAAATTACAATTTTAAATAAAAAAAGTGGGCTGGAGAGATAAGCTCAGCAGTAAAAAAGCACTGGCTGTTCCTTGCAGAGGACCCCAGTTTTTGGTTGCCCAAGCACCAATCATGGTGGTTGGTAACACTGTAACTACAGTTTCAGGAATCCAACACCACACTGACCTCCATGTGCACACATGTGATTTACTTACATATAGGCACACAAAAAAGCTCCTAGACATAAAATAAAAAGTAATAAATCAAAACAATTTTTAAAGCTTAAAAAAATTTGAAGGACCTTAGTTTGTGAATAACCTCAAAGTCATCTAGTCTAGACACGTACCCATGCCTGAGCCTTCTCCCTAGTAATCTATTTGGCATCTGCTTAGATTCCTCTACTGTCTGAAATTACCTCCCCAAAGTAGTCTAGTCTAATTCTCTCCATTGAAACCCTACAGAATAGACCTCAGCCCTTTCTCATGACTGGCTTTCCTATAAAAATATAGTGAGCTGTGTGATAGCGNTATTTTTCTTTCTTTGTACACTTCTAGTTCACATTTTCATCCTCAAGTGACTCTCCAACATGTTCATGTTTTGAGAGGTTCCAATTATTTCACATGAGTCCAGAGCGCCACTGCCCCCCCATCCCAGGGACTGCCCTTACCGTCTTACCTGCTCTCTCCAGTTTTTCTCTTTCTTTTCCACATTCTCTCTCTCCTTATTATTTCCTTCTGGTAGTTCCCCAATTTATCTTCTGGCTTTTTTTTTTCTTCTTTTAATTTTTTTTTTTGTCCTTCAGATTGCTAGGAAGTAAAGTTTGGTGGTTGTATGGTATGCCTGGTAGGGTGTCACATAGGAGGCTTGCTTAATGGGGTCTGCTCTTTGGGGATGAGAAGAAGCAGTTGAGTGTGAGACTGAATTGCTCTTATTTGTGAGTATGCTTTCTTGATAGACAGGATCCCAGAACTTTCTCCAAATTTCCATAGCCCCAAAGACGTTAAGAACTTTAGTCTGGGGCCCAAACTTGTGGGACAATTCGCAAACCTTCTAGTCTTTTTAGTACTCATTTTGGGGTTCTTAGCAAGCCGCTTAAACCTTCTGAACTTCAGATTCCTCTGTGTGAAATGCACACAAAAAGTCAGCCACCATGCAGGGTTATCGAGAGACATCACTAAGATCACATATGTGCCAGCCTCATTGCTTGACACTTTTTTTTTTTTTTGCTTGACACTTTTAAGTTGGATGGATGCTAGTTAAGAATAATGTTAAGCCGGGCGTGGTGGTGCATGCCTTTAATCCTAGCACTTGGGAGGCAGAGGCAGAGGCAGAGGCAGGCGGATCTTTGTGAGTTCAAGGCCAGCCTGGTCTACAGAGTAAGTTCCAGGCCAGCTGGGGCTATACGGAGACCCTCAAAAAGACAAAAAAAATACTCTTAGTTTGGGAGCTAGTAAGGGGGCTCATAGGGGAAAGGTGCTTGCCTTGCAAGCCTGATGACCTGAGTTTGATCTCCAGAGCCCACATAAAGGGGGGAAGGAGAGAACCAACTCCACACAATAATAATAAATACAATTTTTAAATAAAAAAAAGTGGGCTGGAGAGATAGCTCAGCAGTTAAGAGCACTGGCTGTTCTTGCAGAGGACCCCGGTTTGGTTCCCAGCACCAACATGGTGGTTAGTAACTATCTGTAACTACAGTTTCAGGGAATCCAACACCCACATCTGACCTCCATGTGCACACATGTGATTTACTTACATATAGGCACACAAAAAAGCTCCTAGACATAAAATAAAAAGTAATAAATCAAAACAATTTTTAAAGCTTAAAAAATTTGAAAGACTCTTAGTTTGTGAATAACCTCAAAGTCATTTAGTCTAGACACGTACCCATGCCTGAGCCTTCTCCCTAGTAATCTATTTGGCATCTGCTTAGATTCCTCTACTGTCTGAAATTACCTCCCCAAAGTAGTCTAGTCTAATTCTCTCCATTGAAACCCTACAGAATAGACCTCAGCCCTTTCTCATGACTGGCTTTCCTATAAAAATATAGTGAGCTGTGTGATAGCGTCAATATCATGCTATTCAGATTACCTGGAAAGCACCCAGTCCAGGTGAAGCCCCTTCCCTCAGACCCTCCCCTCTCCCCTAGTGGAACCTCCTGACATCAAGTCTTCTCTACTCTGGTGGATATAAAAGACTTGGGGATGAGTGCTCAACTTCTGGCTACTTGTGGGGTCAGGAAGGGCAGATGCTCTGGGGACTACCAGAGGAAGATACTATAAGATGTGGAGGATGCTGGGTACCTTTCCTGTGCCTCTCTTTCTGTCAGGGCCCTGACATGCAGAATTGGCCCCACATGTGCCTCTGAAATATCCCCTTGGCCTTTAGTCTATTTTTAGTTCCCTAAAAACCCATTATGTTGAAGGCCTAACTCCCAGTACCTCAGAATATGGCTGTATTTGAACATAGAGTCTTTAAAAGCAATTGAGGTAAAATGAGGTCACTGGAGTAGGCCCTAGTGCCATGGGGCTTATGTCCTTCTAAGAAGACATTTATTTTTTATACTTCTTATTAGTGCATATGAATTGTGCAAAAAATATATTTTAATATTTTATTATTTTTATTTTATGTGTGTGAGTGTATTGCCTGCATGTATGTAAGAGCACCCATATCATGCAATTCCCATGGAGGTCAGAAGAGGGCATTATATCCCCTTGAACTGAAGATTTGGATGGTTGTTAGCAGCCATGTGGATGCTGGGAACTAAAACTCAGATCCTCTGCAAGAGCAGCCAGTGCTCTTCTTAACTGCTGAGCCATCTCTCCAGCCCCCAAATAATAGACTTTATTATGAAATTCTCATGTATGTATATAATGTACATTGATTATATTTCCTCCATTACTCTGTCTTGTCATGCCCACTCCATCTGGTCTTCCCAAATAGTCACCTTTCACCCTTCCACTTTTATGTCTTTTTTTAAAATAATAAATAATTAAAACAATAACAACAAAAAAAAATCCTGATAAATACCAATAGAAAGCAAAGTCAGAATGTAGCACCCAATACATGGAAAACTGATGTCATATTGGGCGGCAGGAAACAGTTGGGATGACAATGATTTTTGTCTAGACACCTTGTACTAAAGCTAATCTGCTAATGCACTGTTAGCTAGAGGAGAACTGAAGGAGGACTGAGCCCTGGGTTTTCCAGCTGATCCTGTTGATGGGCAGACTCCATCACCTTTTAGTTCATTTTTGCCAACAGATAGTTTTGAATGGCAGTCTGTCAAATTTCCCTTTATAATAAGGTTTTCTCACTTGAAAATTCCTGGATCATGGTTGGAAGGAGTTCTGAAAATAGAGGGAAGTTGGAACTTGTGACAGAAGTAGGAGAGGAAATAGGAAGGAATCAGGATTAGTCTCTATAAGCAGTTGGTGTTCTCTCCGTATGCAGCACCTGGACTAGTGGGAGTGCTCATTCAATATTTGCCAAATGGGTAAGAATATATAAATGTTTCTCTATTGCCATTGTTAATATTGGAACAAGTTATGAGTAGTGATTCTGTTTATACAGGGCACCTGTATCACTCTGAAATAGAAACCAAGAGCCTAAGAACACTTTGCAAGCATCAAACTTGAACCCTATGCCTTCCTAACCTATACCAGCTCTGCATACTTCTCAGAGGCCTTTTTCATATTTATTTTATTAGGAGCACATCTGCTTCTCCAAGTAAGTCATTGGTAGTTCCATTGATCTAATGAGTATGTCTTTTATTATTATTTTTTTTAATCTAGATTCAGCCGGGCGTGGCGGCGCATGCCTTTAATCCTAGCACTTGGGAGACAGAGGCAGGCGGAGCTTTGTGAGTTCAAGTCCAGCCTGGACTACAGAGTGAGTTCCAGGACATCTGGGGCTACAGGAAGACCCTGTCTCGAAAAAGACAAAAAAAAAAAAATCTAGATTCCTGAATTAAAAATGTATGTTTGTCTTGCTGAGTCTGACTTAACATTATGATCTGTAATTCCATACATTGTCCTGAAAATTATATAATTTCATTCATTAAGGTTGTATAAACCTCCTTGTATAAAAATTACATTTTCTTATGTCCATTCATCTGTTGATGGACTTATAAGCTGATTCTATAACCTAGCTATTTTGTATAGTGCGGCAATAAACATGGATGTGCAAGTATCTCTGTGGTATGTTGACTTAGAGTCCCTTTGGGTAAATGCTCAGGAGTGGATCATATGGTAGTTCTATTTTTAGTTTTTTGAGGAATCACCATACTGATTTCCATAGTGACTGCATAATTTGCATTCCTACTAACAGTGTATAAGGATTCCTCCTCACTTACCCCTACATCCTCACCAGCATATTGTGCAAGTATGTGTTTGTGTGTGTGTGTGTGTCTGTGTGTCTGTGTGTCTGTGTGTCTGTGTGTCTGTGTATTTGATAATAGCAGTTCTAGCCAGGGTGAGATGAAATCTCCATGTAGTTTTACTTTGCATACCTCTGGTGGTCACGGACACTAGCGTATTTTCACGAAGATATTTAGACAGAGAGACACACAAGGGAGACCATGTAAAGATGCAGGAGAAGATGGCCACTGCAAACTAAGTAGAGGTACTCAGAAGAAAGCAACCCTTTCAACACCTTGACCTCCAGCTTGTAACCTCTAGACCTGTGGGAAACAGCTAACCAGTCTATACAGTATTATGGAAGCCCCAGGAGAAGAGCACAGGTCTTACCCACCACCTGTAGAGGCAGCCATAGAAACCAAGTGAGGTGTGACAACAGAGTGGACCCTGGGCTGTCCCAAAGCCCCTGCATGGGGGAAGTGAAGTGGCACCCAGCAGACACAGGCAGTGACTGGGCCTATGCAAGTGAAGACACCCGGGAGGAGGGCCCTGACCCCCATAAGCTGGGAGCCAGCTGGGAGAAGGTGTCCTACTGGAATCCCCAGAGAAGGGATTCTGTGTCTGATAGGAAGACTTGTAGAACCCATGGTGAGACAAGAGACCCCAAGCCTCACTGATTGACCTTAATTCCAAGGTGATAAAAACATCATGGGGTGGGGGAGGGAGGAGGAGGAAGTTGGGGGAAGAGAGCAAATAGAATAAAGCACAGTGTGACATATAGTATGAAAATGTCATTTTGAGGGGATGGAGAGATGGCTCAGTGGTTAAGAGTGCCAACTGCTCTTGCAGATGACCTGGNGGGCACCTTTCCTGTGCCTCTCTTTCTGTCAGGGCCCTGACATGCAGAATTGGCCCCACACGTGCCTCTGAAATATCCCCTTGGCCTTTAGTCTATTTTTAGTTCCCTAAAAACCCATTATGTTGAAGGCCTAACTCCCAGTACCTCAGAATATGCTGTATTATGCACATAGAGTCTTTTCAAGCAATTGACTGGTAAATGCGGTCACATGGAAGTAGGCCCGAGTGCCATGGGGCTTATTACCTCTAAGAAGCCATTTGTTTTTATACTTCGTATTAGTCCTAGGAATTGTGCAAAAAATTATTTTACTCTTTAATATTTTTACTTTTATTGTGTGAGTGTATTGCCGGCATGTAATGTAAGAGCACCCATATCATAGCAATGCCCATGGAGGCAGAAGATGGCAGTATATATCCCCTTGAACGGAAGAGTTTGATGCTTATTAGCAGCCTGTGGATGCTGGGAACGAAACTCAGATCCTCTGCAAGGACACCCAGTGCTCTTTTTAACTGCTAGGCCATATCTCTCCAGCCCCCAAATAAGGACTGTATGAAATGCTCATGTAGGTATATAATAGTCACTTGATTGTTTCCTCCATTACCCTGTCCTTGTACATCCCACTCCTCTGGTCTTCCAAATAAAAAAAAGAAAAAAAAAAGAAAGAAAAAAGTCCCTTTCACACCTTCCACTTTTATGTCTTTTGTTAAAATAATAATAATTTAAAACAACAACAACAACAAAAAAATCCTGATAAATACCAATAGAAAGCAAAGTCAGAATGTAGCACCCAATACATGGAAAACTGATGTCATATTGGGCGGCAGGAAACAGTTGGGATGACAATGATTTTTGTCTAGACACCTTGTACTAAAGCTAATCTGCTAATGCCCTGTTAGCTACAGGAGGACTGAAGGAGGACTGAGCCCTGGGTTTTCCAGCTGATCCTGTTGATGGGCAGACTCCATCACCTTTTAGTTCATTTTTGCCAACAGATAGTTTTGAATGGCAGTCTGTCAAATTTCCCTTTATAATAAGGTTTTCTCACTTGAAAATTCCTGGATCATGGTTGGAAGGAGTTCTGAAAATAGAGGGAAGTTGGAACTTGTGACAGAAGTAGGATGAGGAAGAGGAAGGAATAGGATTAGTCTCTATAGCAGTTGGTGTTCTCTCAGTATGCAGCACCGTGGACAGTGGAGTGCTCATTCAATGTTTGCCAAATGGTAAGAATATATAAATGTTTCTCTATTGCCATTGTTAATATTGGAACAAGTTATGAGTAGTGATTCTGTTTATACAGGGCACCTTTATCACTCTGAAATAGAAACCAAGAGCCTAAGAACACTTTGCAAGCATCAAACTTGAACCCTATGCCTTCCTAACCTATACCAGCCTGCATACTCTCAGAGCCCGTTTTCATATTTTTATTTTATTAGGACAACATCTTTCTCCAGTAAGTCATTGGTAGATTCCATTGATCTAATATATGTCTTTTATTTTTTTTTTTTAATCTAGATTCAGCCGGCGTGGCGGCGCATGCCTTTTAAATCCTAGCACTGGGGAGACAGAGGCAGGCGAGCTTTGTGAGTTCAAGTCCAGCTGACTAAGGAGTGAGTTCCAGGACAGCTGGGGCGACAGAAAGACCCGTCCTGGCTGAAAAAGACAAAAAAAAAAAAAAATCTAGAATTCCTTAATTAAAAATGTTGTTTTTTATTTACATGAGAAAATCTGACTTAACATTATGATCTGTAATTCCATACATTGTCCTGAAAATTATATAATTTCATTCATTAAGGTTGTATAAACCTCCTTGTATAAAAATTACATTTTCATATGTCCTTCTCTGTTGATGGACTTGATAAGCGGATGCTAGAACCGAGCATTTTGTATAGTGGGCGGCAATAAACATGGAGTCAAGTGATAGCTGGTGGTATGTTGACTTAGAGTACCCTTTGGGTAAATGCTCAGGAGTGGATCATATGGTAGATTAAATTTTTTTTTTTGAGAATCACACCATAACTGAGTTCCATATGACTGCATAATTTGTTGCATTGCCGACGACGTGTAGAAGGATTCCTCTCCCTTACCAACCCCGACATGACTCACGCAGCAATTGCTGCAAGTATTTGGTTTGATGTGTGTGTGTTGTGTTGTGTACGTGTGTGTCTGTGTTCCCTGTGATGTCTGTGTATTTGATAATAGCAGTTCTAGCCAGGGTGAGATGAAATCTCTACTCGCTGTCGCGCTCCCTGCGCTCTTCTCCTCATGCCTGCTGCGGGAGGCGTCCGGAGGCGTGCGGTCTTGTGTCTGAGTGCGCATGTGTGTGCCGTGTGCGCGGGTGTGTGCATTTTATTCTCCCAACGAAGATAATTACGACCCAATTTAGGAAGAGCACGACGCCCCCAAAGGGAGAACGCCATTGTAAAGGCAGTGCAGAGAGAATCGCTCCGGTCTCCGCGTGCAAACTAATGAGAGGTACTCAGAAGAAAGCAACCCTTTCAACACCTTGACCTCCAGCTTGTAACCTCTAGACCTGTGGGAAACAGCTAACCAGTCTATACAGTATTATGGCAGCCCCAGGAGAAGAGCACAGGTCTTACCCACCACCTGTAGAGGCAGCCATAGAAACCAAGTGAGGTGTGACAACAGAGTGGACCCTGGGCTGTCCCAAAGCCCCTGCATGGGGGAAGTGAAGTGGCACCCAGCAGACACAGGCAGTGACTGGGCCTATGCAAGTGAAGACACCCGGGAGGAGGGCCCTGACCCCCATAAGCTGGGAGCCAGCTGGGAGAAGGTGTCCTACTGGAATCCCCAGAGAAGGGATTCTGTGTCTGATAGGAAGACTTGTAGAACCCATGGTGAGACAAGAGACCCCAAGCCTCACTGATTGACCTTAATTCCAAGGTGATAAAAAACAAGCCATGGGGGTGGGGGATGGAGGTAGGGAGGAAAGTTTGGGGGAAAGAGATCACCATAATAAAGCCAGTGTGAACCTAATATGAAAAGTCATTTTGAGGGGATGGAGCGATGGCTCAGTGGGTTAAGAGTGCCCAACTGGCTTCTTGCAGATGACCTGGATTCAGATTCCCAGCACCACATGGCAGCTAAGAACCATCTTTAGAAGGCCAGGCATACACCTTTAATCCTAGCACTGCATTCAAGAGCAGAGGCAGGAGGATCCTGTGAGTTCAAGGCCAGCCCGTCTACAGAGTGATTCCAGGCCACTGAGGCTATAGGGAGAATGGTCTTCTCCAAAAAAAGGCATTTTTAAACTTTTTTTTTTTTTTTTTTTTGGTCTTTTTGAGACAGGGTTTCCGCTGTAGCCTCAATTGACCTGGAGCTCACTATGTAGACCAGACTAGTCTTGATCTCACAAAGATCCACCTGCTTCTTCCTCCTGAGTGCTGGAACTAAAGGTATATGCCACCATACCCAGGTGAAACTCAATTTTTGTGCCCAGAGGCCAGAACAGGGTGCCAGATCCCCTGGAACTGGAGTTATGAACAGTTGCCCTCATGATGTGGGTACTGGGAATCAAACCCAGCTCCTCTGGAAGAACAGCAAGTGTTCTTTAACTGCTGGGCCATCTTTCCAGCCCCCTCCCCAAATTTCTTTAACTCTAAATTCAAAGGAAAAAAAGGGACAATAGTGGATCATGGATTCCAGAGGAAACTAAACCCCTTTAGACCCTCACAGCAGAGTTTTGATCAGAACTGTGAGAAGGACCAGAGGCAGGGTGCACTGAGAACTTCTGCTTCCAGAACTTTGATGTGAACATGTACCCCCTTCTTGCTGATGGCAGCTCTGTGAGAAGGTGTCAGATGCCCCAGCGTCTGCAGGAGATAATGAATTATTTGAGTTGAAAACACAGAGGCCTAGAAGGGACAGCCCCTAACTCCCTGACTCTGACCCCATAGCTCCGTGCCCTGGGCTAGGGTGCTTCTTCCCTTAGTGATGACATGCCTTCCCCACTGGGGCTGTGAGCTTCAGTCTTGATAAGGAAGAGAAAGTGTCGTGTTACTCCAGGAGGTTGAGTTGCCTTAGGCCAAATCAAGCAGATTCAAGCCACAGCACTATGTACCAGGAGAGGGCTGGCGAGATGGCTTTAGAGGATAAAGTGCTTGCTGCTAAGCCTGAAGACCAGAGTTCAACCCCTGTCCTCCACACGCTGGAAGGAGAAAACCAACTCCTGTAAGTTGTCTTCTAACTTCCACATACCTGCTGTTGCACTTTTGGCCATACATCTAGACACACAAATAAACGTGACTGAAAAACTAATAATTACCCAGAGAAGATACCCTGTGACAGAGCAAAAAGCATGGTAACATAAACAGGTCTCGGCCTCCACAGGAAGCCCAGTTTCAGAGCTCACACACAGGAAAGCAGGAATTTAATCAAGAGGCCAGGCTGGGGGCTAAGACTCAGTGGAGCTCAGGAGTTTTAAGCAATTCCAAAAGGTTATCACTAACTATTGAATAAAATTGGTCACCCTCAACTCTCCGCAGCAGGAGCGTTAATGTGCGGCGACATTGGGGATTTACTTGATACCTTTCTGCCAAGCAGATCAAAGCATTAAAAAAAAAATTTTCTCCAAACTTCCAGGAAGAAGCCAGTGAAGAAAAAATCCACTAAATATCACCATAATCGCTGAAATTTGAGAAGTATTTCTGGTTTCCAGAAGGTTCTCACACATGTCCTCAAAGATACCTTGGGAATAGGCAGGTGAGATTGACCCCATTTTACAGGAGCACAAAGCAGGGCTCAGGGAGTTCGGAAGCCTTTCCCAAGTAAGGAGTTTCCCTTCCTAGCCTCTCACCGCTGGTACCACTGTGGTCTGGTGTCACATCACAGAAGTCCCAGGTAGTGCCAGGTCCCTGAAGGGCAGAACGAGTCCCTGAGGTGGCTTCCAAGCATCCCCCCACTTGGCTGCTTCCTCCTCAAGATTCCCGGTCTCCCTTCTGTGCTCCCAACACCTTCCCCTCATCGGCTTCTCCACGACTTGCCTTGTTTATCTCCTCCTCAGCCTCCCCCTACCTTGGCTTCTGGTTCCTTGTAAGGACCTTTCTCCTTGTCCATATACGTGGCCCCATTGGTCCTCTCTTCTCCTAACTTGCTACCTCTGCATTCTTTGGCGAACCTTCACCCCAGGCTATACACAGGGACCTCTTAGCAGATGGACACCCTGCCCAGGCCACCCTTCCAGCTCTTGGCCCATATCCAGGGTTTATAGTTCCAGTTCCATCATGTCAGCCCAACAGCGGCTCAACTTCCTGGAGTCTTTTGATGCTTTGCCTTCTCCTCGGGCCAGTCTCCATCTTCCTCAACTTCTACCAAGTGTGCTGGAATCCTCAGCTGCCCTGGGCTCTTCTAAAGCCCATCCTCCTCATGTCCAGCGTGCCCAGGCTGGTCACCAAAACCCAATTCTTCCCTTCTCTTCAAACCATTGCTCCTTTTCTCTCCTTGCTTTCTCAGGACAGACCCTCTCTTGTCTGGACTCTGCCCCTGGGAAGCCCCTGGGAAGTCTCAGTTCTGGGTCCCCAAGATTTTTTTTTAATATTTTTAAATTTTTATTTATTTTTTATGTGTATGAATGTACTGTCTGCATGTAGGTTTGTGCACCCGTGTCGTGCAATGCTGCGGAGGTCAGAGGAGGTCAGAAGTCGGATTCCCCCGGAACTGGAGTTAAAGACAGTTCTCAGCCACCATGTGGGTGCTGGTGATCGAACCCGGGTCCTCTGCAAAAGCAGTTGGCCCTCTTAACTGCTAGGCCATCTCTTCAGCCGTCCCCAAGAGTTTTACACATTCTCACATTGATCTCCTTTAAGAGGGACCAACGGGCTCACTTCTCAGTCCTGGTCTCCCAGCATAATTCCACCTTCCCAGCCTGAATGTCACAGTCAGCCATGTCCCACCAAAGCCCTCAACAGGTAGTATCCCAGAAAGGCCACCTTCCCTGGGTGGATGTCCCCTTCCAGCTGTCGAACTTCTTTGTGAGACTACTGGCCTTCCTGTCCGTGACTGGCCAGGACTCTGGTCTGCCAGCGTAAGCTAGAAGGGAAGAGCTGAAACTCACTGCTAAAGTTTAACATTGGTAAAGCATTTTGCATAGTATTTGGCACCAACTGGTGGCATTCAACTTCTTACGTGCAACACTCCCCTCCCCAGGATCACCTCACAGATAATCATGATGTTTTGTGTGGTGCTCCATCACACCCAGCACTGGTTAGTTTTAAATGCCAATTTCCCCCAACCTAGAATCACCCAAGAAGGTTGCTTTTAGGTCAGGGTATTTTATTACAGCAACAGAAATGAAACTAGAGCACATCACAGCTAGGAACTGGATGGGGCTTCTCTGAATTCTATATTTATTGGTAACTATAGCAAATCAATAAATATCCCCTTAGTCAAGATTCCAGGCCAGGACCCACCCCACTCAGGGTCTCGAAAAGGATTTCTCCACAACTTGGTTTCTTTCATTCACTTCAAGCTCCAGTTTAACTATTTCAGTGAATTTGAGGAGAGCATTTCAAAGATAAATAATGAAGACCATGTTCCTTCAACACTGGTAAAGCTGCAGGGACCAGGGGAGATGGCAGGTGGCACCCACATAAGCCAGAAGAGGGCATTGGATCCTCTGGACCTAGAGTTACAGATGGTTGTTAGCCACCATGTGGCTGCTGAGCACAGAACCCAGGTCTTCTCCAAGAGCATCCACTACTCTTAACCACTGAGCCATCTCTCCAGCCCACAGTGAAATACTGTGAGAGGCCAGAATCTAAATCCACAATGTGCTATCACTGAACCATACCACAACCCCTCATACTGGATTTTTATTTCTTTTTTTTTTTGTCTTTTAGAGATAGGGTCTCCCTGTAGCCCCAGCTGGCCTGGAACTTGCTCTGTAGACCAAGCTGGCCTTGAACTCATAAAGATCCGCCTGCATCTGCCTCCCAAGTGCTAGGATTAAAGGCATGCGCCACCATGCCCAGCTCATACTGGATTTTTCTAAGGGAACTTGGTTGTGTGGAGTCCAGAGGTATCTTCCTTTATCACTCTCCAAGGTAGTAGTAGTATCCCCTGGCCGGCCTGTAATTCACTATTTGATCAGGCTGACCTTAAACTCACAGAGATCCACCTGCCTCTGCTTCCCAAGTGCTAGAATTTAAAGGTGTACACCACCACCCCGGGCTTAAAACTACATTTTTATGTATTTATTTTGTGTGTCTGTGTGTATGAGCACATGTGGAAGTCAGATGACAATTTGCTCTACTCAGTTCTCTCCTTCTGCCATTTGGGTCCTGGGAACAGATCTCAGGTTGCCGGGCTTGGCAGAAGATGCCTTTAGTTACTGAGCCTGTTCACCAGAGCCTCTCCACCTGTAGCTAAAATTCCCTTTGAGAGGCAAAAATGATTTCCTGTCCCCTCCCTGCTTGGTCCCTATGACAAACCAAAGTCCATTTTCACCAAACTGCAGTCTGGGAAATGAGTGAGCTTGTTGGGCTTACAGAGCAAACGACAACAAACAAAACAAAACAAAACAAAACAAAATGAAAACCACACCAAAATAAAAGTTTGGGATCCTGGGTGCTCCCCCTCCTACCGCCGCACTGGAAAATCTTCATCCAGGCATGCATGGTGACCTCACAGCCACACAAAATAATGAGACCCTCCCCAGGGTTTCCTCAGATTATATACATTTAACCCCTCCCCCTTGTGCAAAGTGGGCCGACTGGATGGTTGGGAGGTGTAGCTGATTCTACCTGCAGAGTATTCTGCCTTACAGAGTATAACTGTCAACAAGTCTAATTGTTATACCGGGTGAGTGGGTGGGAAGACACATCTGTAGGAGGTTAGTGCTGTGTAACACCATCTTAGTTTTTCAAGGCAGGATCTTGCACTGAACCCTGAGCTAACCAGTTGGCTGGACTAAATGACCAGTGAGTTCTAGAGATCTGCCTTTCTTCACGTACCTGAGGGCTAGGATTACAAACATAGGCCACCCTGCCAACATAATTTTTTTACATGGGTGCTGAGGATCCAAACCCTTGCTTACACAGCAAGCACTTTACTGCAACAGCCATCTCCTCAGCCTTAGACTTTGTTTTTGTTTTTTTTTTTTATGCATGCAGGTTTGTGCACCCTTGTCATGCAATGCCACAGAGGTCAGAAGAGGGCGTCGGATTCCCGTGGAACTGGAGTTAAAGATGGTTCTCAGCCGCCATGTGGGTGCTGGGGATTGAACCCGGTTCCTCTGTAAGAGTGGTCGGCGCTCTTAACCGCTAGGTCATCTCTCCAGCCCCAGACTTTGGTTTTAAAAGTTACCTTTGGGGCTGGAGAGATAGCCTAGCGGTTAAGAGCACTGACTGCTCTTGCAGAGGACCAGGGTTCGATCCCCAGCACCCATATGGCAGCTGAGAACCCGCTATAACTCCAGTTCGGGGAGAATTCCAGTTCCAGGGGAATCCGACACCCTCCTCTGACCTCCGAGGCATTGCACGACATGGGTGCACAAACCTGCATGCATACAGTACATTCATACACATACAAAAATAAATAAAATTTTTAAAAAATTAAAAAATAAAAAGTTACCTTTTTAGCTGGGCATGGTGGCACATGCCTTTAATTCTAGCACTTGGGAGGCAGAGGCAGGCGGATCTCTGTGAGTTCAAGGCCAGCCTGGTCTACAGAGTGAATTCTAGGACAGCTGAGGCTACAGGGAGACCCTGTCTCAAAAAGACCAAAAAAAAAGTAATTATTAAAAAGTTACATTTTTCTGTATGAGTGTTTTGCGTGCATGTATGTAAATACATCCATGTGTGCAGTGCACGTGCAAGCCAGAAAAGGGTGTTGGATCCCCTGGACCTGGAGTTAAGGCCAGTTGTTAGCCTCCATGTAGAAACAGAACCCAGGTCCTCTGCAAGAGCAGCCTGTTGCTCTTAACAGCTGAGCCATCTCTCCAGCTTCGAGAACTTGTTTATTCCAACGCTGATGAGCTGGAGTGAGAATAGTTATTAATCTCAGGAATCTATGGTTCTCCTGAATGGTGCCTCTGCTCTAAGAAGTTGGCTGATTCTATTCAGGTAGGCACTGTACTTACTAGTAACTGGGCTTGGGGATGAAGTGGGTCACCAGGACCCTCTGACACTCACAAGAGCAGCTCTCCTCTGCCACCCTGAAGACCTTAATCAGGCTGAGGTATGAAGATTTGACTCACACACGTGTTCTCCCAAATCTGCTGATCACACCCAGTTTCTTCTTGCCCTGAGGCTGGGCTTCAGAACTCTGAGAGCAGGCATTGCCTCCTTTCCCTCTGCTGCTGCTGGTCCACATTCTTTCCCAATGCAATATATCCATGCAGCATCTCAGAGCATCTCCAGCAAAGCTGCCAAAAATCAAGGCCAACACAAATCACTCCTGAAATTTGCCCTTCATTGTGGTCATTCATACTCTGGAACAAAATGACACTTAGGATTCCATTCATTCTCCAAGTGTATTTTAGAGGAATTTTTTTTTTGGGGGGGGGTCTTTTTGAGACAAGATCTCCCTTTAGTCCTACCTGGCCTGGAGCTCACTCTGTAGACCAGGCTGGCCTTGAACTTACAGAGATCTCCCTACCTCTGCCTCCTGAATGCACCACCACGCCCGGCCTTTTAGAGGATTTCTAAGGAGTCTTCAAGACCCTCTCAGGAGGTTCGTGAGGTTAAAACTATTTTCTCTCTTATTTTCTTTTGTGTGTGTCATGCAGCACGTGACATGTGACAAACAGGAGATCAATTGCAAAAGTAGATATGCAGATATAGCAGCCTTCTATCCAGCTAGTCTTTAAGGAGATTTGCAAGTACAAAATGATGCCACTTATTTTTATGGAAAATATGGTATTTTTCATAAAATATGTTAGCATGCAGTGATTTCATCATTTCCAATTAATTAATGGTTTTTAGAATTATACTTTAATTTTCTGTTTTATTTATTTTTATTGGGGTGCAGGAGTTGGAGACAGAGTCTCCTTGTACTCCCAACTACCCTGGAACTTGGTATGTAGACCAGGCTGGTGTCAATCTCACAGAAATCCTCCTGCCTCTGTCTCCTTAATGGCATGTGCCACCACACCTATATTTCTGTGTTGGCTATTAATAGCTATAGCCCATATGAACTCTTTGGTATTCTCAATCATGGTTATGTTTGTCATGTGTCCTAAAGCCAAAAACTCAAGAACTGATGATTTAGGACAAACTACTCTTTCCTTGACAGGATGCACACACAGTTTTTCTTTTTTAACTATTGTTCCTAGAAGGTTTTCAATCATGCATATCAATGATAATCAGTAGCCAAAGTATTGTCTATCTCACAGGAAAAATTAAGTGCTGGAAAACTAAGAAATATCTGTTATGCCAAGTGTGTTGGCACACGCCTTTAATCCCAGAACTCTGGAGGCAGAGGCAGGTGGATCTCTGTGAGTTCAAGGCCAGCCTGGTCTACATAGTGAGTTCCACAACAGCTGGGGCTTCAGGGAGACTGTGTCTGAAAAAGACCAAGAAAAAAAAAAAAGAAAGAAGTGTCTGTTATATGCACATACACCTTTGCACAGATTGACACATCCCTTGTATACCTTTTTTATCCTTTTGAAAAATATTTTAACCTAGGCATGGTAGTGCACACCTTTAATCCTAGCACTTGGGAGGCAGAGGATCTTTGTGAGTTCAAGGGCAGCTTGGTCTACAGACTGAGTTCCAGGACTGTTGGGGCTACAGGGAGACCTTGTCTCGAAAAGACCAAAAAAAATTTTTAATGAGTGTATTGCTTGAATGTATGTATCAGATTCTCCTGGAACTGGAGTTACAGACAGCTGTCAGCAGCCATGCTGCTGCTGGGAATCAAACCTGGGTCCTCTGCAGGAGCAGCCAGTGCTCTTAACTCCTAAGCCATATCTCCAGCCTCCTTTGTATTCCTTTTTTAAAGTGGCAGAAATATACACCTTCAGTCTAGTGTGGTGTCACACATCAATCATCCCAGTACTCAGGAGGCGGAGGCAGGAGCATTAGTAATTTACTGTCATCCTTGGCTACGTAGCAGGTTCAAGGTCAGTCTAGGTTCTAATGAGACCCTTTTTCAAACAGAACAGCTTAGCATACTGTATTAGTTACTTTTCTGCTTGTAACAACATACCTGACAAAAGCAACTCAAGGAAGGAAGGCTTTATTTTGGCAAAGGGCCTGAGGGAAGCCGTCTGTCATGATGGGCAGAACGCAGCACTGGACTGTACAGTTTCCGGTCTTATGGCTTCTGCAGTCAGGATGCAGAGAAAGAAGAAATCTTTTTCTAAAAGTTTTTTTTTAGATTTATTTCTTTAGGTGTATGAATGTTTTGCCTGCAGGCATATATGTATACCATGTGTGTGCCTGGTGCCCACAGAGTAGAAAGAAGAGCATCGGATCCCCTGGAACTGGAGTTACAGATGGTTATGAACCACTGTTGTGGGTCCTGGGAACCAAACTCAGATCTACTGCAAAAGCACCCAGTGCTCCCAACTGTTGAGCCATCTCTCCAGGCCCTAGAGAGAATGCTCACAGCCAGCTTTCCCTTTTTCCCTTCTATCCAGCCTGGAACCCCAACCCCCAAAATGGTCCCATCCAGAAGCAGGGTAGGTCTCTTCTTGGTTAAACCTCTCTGGGAACTCCCTTAAACATACCTAGACTTGTGTCTCTTGGATGATTAAAAATCCAGCCAACAATAAAAATGATCACACATCCTTCAAGGACAGAGCTTCTATGACATACAAAATGTAGAGCCCCTATATAATATAACATTAAGAACATGCTGGGCATGGTGGCACAAACCTTTAGTCCCAGCACTCAGGAGGCAGAGGCAGGTGGATCTCTGTGAGTTCAAGGCCAGCCTCCTCTACAGATCTAGTTCCAGGCCACCTGGGGCTACAGGGAGACCCTGTCTCAAAAATACCAAAAAAACAAAACAAAACAAAAAAAAACCCTAACCACAGTATTTAAATATAAAATTATCATAATAATTTATGTCTCTATAGTAATTGTCATTTGAAAATCAAGTAGCCCATGGCTATTAATTAACTCTATTAGTTTTTAGTCTAAGGTTTTAAGTTACCCAAATATTTTGGTAACAATCTTCTAGATGACATACTAGAGAATTTAATTGTTGTTAATATAAAAGCTTATCAGGGGGCTGGAGAGATGACCCTGAGGTTAAGAGCATTAGGTGCTCTTGCAGAGGCCCCAGGTTTGGATCCCAACACCTACATGGGGGCTAACAATGCTCTACGACTCCAGTTTCAGGGGATCCAATGCCCTCTTCTGTCCTCTGCTGGTATTACATGACATGGGTGCACTTACATTCAGGCAATACATTTATACACATAAAATAAAAATGATAAATAAAATATTTTTAAAAAGCTCATGCCTGGGGGCTGGAGAGATAGCCTAGCGGTTAAGAGCACCGACTGCTCTTGCAGAGGACCCGGGTTCAATCCCCAGAACCCACATGGCGGCTAAGAACCGTCTGTAACTCCAATTCCAAGAGAACTCCAGTTCCAGGGGAATCCGAGACCCTCTTCTGACCTCCGCGGCATTGCACGACACGAGTGCACAAACCTACATGCAGACAGCACATTCATACACATACAAAAATAAATAAAATTAAAAAAAAAAAAAAAAAGCTCATGCCTGGTCTACAGAGGGAGCTCCAGGCCAGCTGGGACTAAAAGGAAACCCTGTCTCAAAAACTACCAAAAAAAAAAAAAAAAAGCTTATCAGAATTACTGGCATATAGACTCACAGACATACAAGGTTCACCTTTTGCAGCAGAACAAGGGTAAACACAGGGCTGACATGGAGCTCAATAGTAGAACACGTGCCTAGTATGCACAAGTTTCTCAGTTCCATTCCTAAAATAAGAGTAAGTTTGGGGGCTGGAGAGATGGCTCATCAGTTAAGAGCACCGAATGCACTTACAGAGGACCTGGGTTCAATTCCCAGCACCCATATGGTGGCTAAGAACCATCTTTAAGCTGGGCGTGGTGTTGCATGTCTTTAATCTTACGCCTTGGTGAGGCAGAGCCAGTTCAAGGATCGCTGGTCTACAGACGTAGTTCCAGGACAGCTGACACTAAAGGAAATGCTTTGTCTCAAAAAAAAAAGATTTAAAAAAAAAAGAGTAAGGTTTGGATTTAATGATGGGGAAAACACAAACTTACAAGTTTCTGAGCGCAAGATCTTCTTCCCAGTGGGCATGATTGTCTCAATTGGTTTGAGCCCAAAATAGCCAAATAAACAACAGCAAAAAATTCTCTTAACAGTAGAAAATAATTTAGGTCATCCATCTATAAGGCTTATCAAATGCTCAAACTATAAAACCAATATTTCCTGCTGGGAGTGGTGGCGCATGCCTTTAATCCTAGCACTTGGGAGGCAAGGCAGGCAATCTTTGTGAGTTCAAGGCCAAACTGGGTCTACAGAGTGATAGTTCCAGGACAAGCTGGGGCTACAGGGAACCCTGTCTCCAAACTTTCTTACAACAAAAAAAAAAAAAAAAAAAAAAAAACTATTTCCAGTCATTGTTGCCACCAGGGGAATAATATTAACTGTGTGCACTCACGAAACTGAAGCAAAATATAAAATCTATAGAGGGGAATAAATGGAGAAGCAAAAATCAAATTCCTTTGCTACTTGGGGGTGTTATGGTTTCAATGACAAGTGTTCCCACAGGCTCATGTGTTTGGACACTTGGTCCCCTACTGGTAGCACAGTCTGGTAGAGTTTTGAAACCTTTGGGAGATGTAGGCCACCGGGGGCCATACCTATACCTACCTCTGATCCCAGTCCAGGGCTCTCTACTTCCTGATTACCAGTACATGCAGTACTGCTGCCTTGTGTTCCCACCACTGTGGACAGAGCTGCCCCAGCCACCACACCCTCCTGCCATAATAGTTGTACTCCTTAAAACCATCAGCCAAACGAAATCTCTCCTCCCTTAAGTTGTTTCTGTCAAACACTTTGTCATAGCAATGAGAAAAGCAGCTAATATATGGAATCACAAATCTGAAAGCCAAGGCATGGCATGCTGGCTTCAGCAGCCCTCAGCCAGCTTCTCTGGCTACGGTTACCTGACTCTGTCAGGTGGATTTGCTGGGCACCATGGCAGGACCTCCACAGCCACTGAAGGACAATGAGTAAATTATGACTTTTCAAACAACAAAATCATGACTTGTGATTAGTTTATAGGACATATAATTAAAGGACATATATCAAATATTTATTTAATTGGATTAATGAGGGAACTCATAACTTATACATATTTGATCAGGGAGGAACACAAATGACACACACAGAAAATATGGAAAAGGACTTGCTCAGAGAGGCAGAATTGGCTTTTCCACAGGACCAGAATCAATTTCATCTTTCTCAGACAAGATCCACTTGCCTTCCTAGCCTTCCTATAAGCAGGAGCCATTTGCCTCGTGATCACCCTCATGAGTGAATGTCTTTCTTTGGAGAGCTGCAAAGTATTCAAAGACAGTGTACAACACAGACTCCTACAGAGCGGGATGCCTTAGAAAGGGCCTCTAGAAATCTAGTAGCATGTTTTTAAAAGTCAAAAGACAGAGAAAACTAATTTTAAGAGGATAATTTATTGAACCCATTAGATCCAAAATAGTATCATTTCAATATGGAATCAATAATAATTTAGTTTATGTTCTGGGAGACTTTTGAACTTTCTTTGAAATTCAGTGTGTATCTTCATGTCCAGACTAGTGATAGTCAAGTGGTTAGTGGCCTGAGTTCCTGCTCAAGAAAAGTCTACTGGATAATGTCTAGCATTTCAATAAAAGGATACCCAGTCATTATTTTGCCTATTCAAAAATCCTTAAGGAGGTTGGAGAGATGACTCAGAGAAAGAGCACTGGCTGCTCTTCCAGAGGACCCAGGCTCAATTCCAGCACCCACATGGTAGCTAACAACCATCTATAACTCCAGTTCCAGGGGATCTGATGCCTTCTTCTGGTCTCCGGGGCTTTGCACAGCTGGGATGCACTTACATATATGTAGGCAAAACATTCATATGCATAAAATAAAAAATCAATAAAAAAGTTCTTCAGATTTTTTTTCTGACAAAAAATGGCATGAGTTAAAACGGAAAGGCTAAACAAGTGCTATTTTAAAGATAATCTCCTTTTTTTTTTTGAGACAGGGTCTCTCTATAGCCCCACCTTGCCTGGAACTCACTCTGTAGACCAGGCTGGCCTTGAACTCACAGAGATCCGCCTGCCTCTGCCACCCAAGTGCTAGGATTAAGGGCATGTGCCACCATGCCCAGCTTGATAATCTCCTTTTGTGAAAAAAAATTATGCTAAGAAACTGGAGAGGAAAGTCAAACATGGTATAACATATCAGTAATCCCAGCACTTAGAAGGTAGAGGCAGGAGGATTAGGACTGGGATTCCACAGGGAGTTTGAGGCCAGCCTAGGCTACTTGAGACTTTGTCTGAAATAAATGAACAATAAACAACGCAAGAAGTTTGAGAAACATAATACCAGAATATTTGCTCTGGATATTGGAATATCTTCTCTGGATAATGGAAATTTTTTTCCTTTACTTTTTTTCTTGTTTATTCTCTTTAATTTTCCCACAGCAAATAAACCCAATTCTATAATAAGAATAAACCAATAAAATGCAACTTAGAAAAGACAAGCGGCTAAATGAGTTTTATTATTGCAAGCAAATTTTGATGCAATATCAGGCCAAATGCTCCCAGGTATTTATCTGGAACACTGAAGTTATTCTTTTTTATTATTTTTATTTTTTATTTATTTATTTATTTTATTTTTATGTGTTTGAATGTACTGTCTGCATGTAGGTTTGTGCACCTGTGTGGGTGTGAAATTCTTCTGGAACTGGAGTCAAAGACGGTTCTCAACTGCCATGTGGGTGCTGGGCATCCAACCTGGGTCCTCTGCAAAAGCATTCAGCGCTCTTAACCACTAGGCCATCTCTCCAATCCCCTGAAGTTATTCTTAAATCCAGGACTTTATGAGAACAACAAAGGTTCTATAAATGATAAACTTGGTTCAGAGAATGAAAACGGAATGCTCGGGGCTGGAGAGATGGCCTAGCAGTTAAGAGCACCGACTGCTCTTGCAGAGGACCCAGGTTCAATCCCCAACACGCACATGGTGGCTAAGAACTGTCTGTAACTCCAATTCCAGGAGAACTCCAGTTCCAGGGGAATCCAACACCCTCTTCTGACCTCTGCAGCATTGCACGACACAGGTGCACAAACCTGCATGCAGACAGTACATTCATACACATACAATAAATAAATAAAAATTAAAAAAAAAAAAGAAAACAGAATGCTCTCAGCAGCTGCACTCAGGACCTGAGTGAATAAAGGTCACTCTCCTTCCTTCTATCCAATCCCTTCAGCTTTTGACCAGATACATGTCAAATAACTTTTGAAAGTTAATGTCTAGTTTATGATCACCATCCTCCATGGGCAAGATATTCTGGCCTGGAGTCTGACCTCTAACCTCTCCTGGATCTCTCCAAGTGATAAGCACCAACTCTTGGCTTTATTTTATTCCCCAGTACCCTGTCCTCCGAGCTAAGGGGATAAGAGTCATCATACCCAAGGTCCCCTATGTTATCCTGGCCCCATAGGAATTCCTTACTCACAGAGAACTGGCCATCAAGGCAGAGATAGGTTTACTTCATGTGCTTCAGCCCATTGAACACATCAAACGTTACCATGAATAAAATACTGAGACCTTGACCCATGGTGCACACCTATAATCCCAGCACCCAGGAAGCTGAGGCAGGAGGATTGTATGTTGAAGACCAGTCTGGGCTACACAGTAAGATCCTGTCTCTAACTAAACAAGCAACTTACTATGGAGTTCTATTATCAGTTCCTACCTCTTTCGCTCTAGTCAGCCCATAAGAACCTTTCTCAGGACTGCATGGAAGAAGTGACTGAAACAGTGAACTTCTGCTCAAAACAGTCAACTTCCCCATGGAGAATATTGAGAAAGACTGAGAAAGAGATGAATAGCATGTTTGGCAGAATGCATGAGCTCTGGAGGTGTGGGGGGATGGGGGGGGGACACGGGTCTAGATTTGATAAAAAATATATGTATAAATAAATAAATTTAAAAAAAAGAACCTTTCTCTTATTATGGTAAAAAATGGGTCTCAGTCTTCTCAGGTTCTGTGTCCTCTTTCTACATTAAGTCCATATAGAAACATGTGAAGAGTGAAGTCTGGCACACTGACAGATGCATTTTGGTGTTGGCTGTTCTTGTTATATGAGCACGAGAGCCCTCTCCATCAGAAAGGGAGAGACAGTGTTGAGAGAAGATTCTTATGGACAGTACCTGTGGTTAGAATCCAATCCCAAATATTTCTAGAAAAGCGAGGAGGCCATTGTTGCAAGTGGAGCCATGCTTAATCAGCATGCTCAGCCTCTGCCCAGTGGGGGTGGGGTGGGGGCTACTGAGGCAGGGGAGATGAGTTCGTCTACCCAGGATGCCAGATGGTGAGAAGGTTGGACATGTTGGGTCAAACTGGCATTGGATTTCATGTTTCACAGCAGAGTTTGGATGCATTCTCAAAAGTTCACGTGTTGACACCTTGATCCCCAGATTCAGATGTTAACAGCACTGGGCCATTTGGCCTTTTGGAACTAATTAGGATTAGATAAGAGCATGAGGGTGGGACCTTGAGACAAGAAAAGAGACTTGAGTTAGCACACTTGTTGTCTGGCCATGTAAGCAAGAAGGCCCTTACCAGGTGCCCAGCAGGTGTCAATGCCATGTTCTGGGACTTTCAGGCTCCATAACTGTAAACCAAATAAACTTCTTTTGGGCCAGTCTCAAATATTTTTATAGCTACAGAGAATGTACTACCCAAGGGTATGTGTCATAATCAGAAAAAGTTACCATCTACATCCAGAACAGCTCCTCAATGGCCTGCTGAGGGTCACCTCCAACCACTCTAAATGTACTCAAATGGGAACTGGGCCTGTCTTATATTTGGACAGTATGCCGAATGAAGAGGAAAGAACAAGGTGAAAGTCATGGGTGTTGGTGGAGCATATTGGGGTCCTGCCCTGCTGTTGCATGTTAGAAGGAAGTGGGATGTGGCTCCAGCAGGAATATTTGCAAGTTCAGCTACTAGCTGATCCTTAGAGTCGAGGATCCAAGCTCTAGCACTGCAGAGTGTCAGCTCACAGTGCTGTTCAGTCTGAGACACAGTGACACGTGTTCTATTTGACTTAAAACACATATGTAGAAATTGTGCTAAGAAAGATAGTTTGAGCCAGACCTGGTAGCACAGGCTTGTAATCTCAGCTACTTGAGAGGCTGAGGCAGGAGGATCCCGAGTTCAAAGTCTGCTTAGAGTACAGAGTGAGTTCAAGGCTAACCTGTGTTACTTAGTAAGACTCTATCTTGGAAGAGGATTGGGGATACAGCTCAGTGGTAGAGTACCTGGCTAGCATGTACAAGGCCCTAGGTTTAATCATCAGTACAAAAAAGAGAAGAAAAGGTGTGTTACCAGAATTATTTAAAACCCAATTGCTCTAAATCGTGGTTAAATTTTCCTGATTTAGCAACAGTACTGAAAACATTACCAGACACCAATATAAAGGTAAAACTGAAAACATGTTTTTCTAAACAATCAGTAACAGATTCCAAGCTCAGTTCAGTGATGTTATGAGAAAGTGAATTATCTCTTTTCCCTGTTAAAAGTGATTGTTATGAGCAGTGTGGTGATTCACACCTGTAATACCAGCACTCAAGATGTTGAGTGAGGAGGACTGAGAAGTTTGAAGCCAGCATGGGGCTATGTAGTGAATTCCAGGTAAGCCTGGACCACAAAGTGAGACCTTCTGAAAAAATTTATAAAATTGTTGCAGCCAGGTGAGGGAGATGGCTCAGTGGATAAAAACACTTTTTTAAAAAATTTTATTTATTTATGTGTATGAATGTACTGTCTGCATGTAGGTCTGTGCACCTATGCCATGCAATGCCGCGGAGGTCAGAAGAGGGTGTCCGATTCCCCTGGAACTGGAGTTAAAGACGGTTCTCAGCCGCCATGTGGGTGCTGGGGATCGAACCCTGGTCCTCTGCAAGAGCAGTCGGTGCTCTTAACCACTAGGCCATCTCTCCAGCCCCGATTAAAACACTTTTGCACAAGCCTGAAGGCCCAAGTTCAATCCTGAAACCTGTATGAAAAGCTAGATGCAGTGGTACACATCTGTAATCTAGCACTCCCGTGGCAAAATGGGAGGCAGAGACAGAATCACCCGGAAGCTCACAGGCCAGCTAGCCTAGAGCACGCAGAGTGGTAGACAGGGAGAGACCCTGCCCCAACAAAGCAGAAAGTGAGAACCGACTCCTGAAAGCTGTCCTCTGACTTCCAAGTGCATTCTATGTGCATACCATGACCTCTCTCTCTCCTCTCTCCCCCCTCTCTTTCTCCCACCCTCTCTTTTATCTTTTATTCCCCCTCTCTCCCACTAAATAAATATAAGCTAAAAAAATTGTTCCAGCTGTTTTGCAACCAGAAGGCAACAGCATGAATATAAATAGATCAAACTAAGGATGGTAGAATTAAACACCAAAGGTCTATGAGACCCAGAGTCAGTAGGAGAGATGCTAGCCACCACCTAGCTCCAGATTTCTCATTATAGAAGAAAAATAAACCCATGTGTTTACACAAAGACACCGTTGTTACATAAAGAGATAATGAAAGCATATGTAACCCAAATTGGTAGACAACAATTTTATGCCCATTTTCCTATGTGTCAATCAAAATAGTTAAACTATAGAATGTTGAATCAGGAGACTCCACTGATGTCGTGGCGCTCAGAGGAGAGAAGTTGGTCCTCTCAGGTGGACTGGGACTGAAGTCGAGGTCGGGTAACCCCGGCCCTTTCCTACCCACTCTTTCCTCGCCCGCCTTTCCCTCCCCTGGCAGGATGAGGCGTGCAGGCCTGGGTGAAGGAGCACCTCCTGGCAGCTATGGGAACTATGGCTATACCAACAGTGGGTACAGTGCCTGTGAAGAAGAAAACGAGAGGCTGAGAAGCAAAGTCACTGCGATAAAATCTCTTTCCATTGAAATAGGCCATGAAGTTAAAAATCAAAACAAACTGTTAGCTGAAATGGACTCACAGTTTGATTCTACAACTGGATTTCTAGGTAAAACTATGGGAAGACTGAAGGTTCTGTCCAGAGGGAGCCAAACGAAATTACTATGCTATATGATGCTATTTTCCTTGTTCGTCTTTTTTGTCATTTATTGGATTATTAAACTGAGGTGAGGCAATTAAGTGTGAGTTTGGAATTTGTTCCAGCTAATGGCTTGAAGTACCACTTTGATAACCAGCATCCCAACATTCCTGATGGCCTTTCCATTAAAGATTACTCGATTTTGCTTGTTTTAGAAATCATACTAGATCATACAGTGATTTTTGAATACTGTTCCTTGTTGACTCATTTAAATCCCTGTTTTCATGGGTATTGAGATTGCCTAAAGTCTGTGTCATTTTTCACCATTATTTTACAATCAGATAAAATACAGTACCTTGTTGTTACCTTCTGAAGTAGATGGGAGGATGGGAGAGCAGCAGGGAATGCTGGGACAGCCTGAGACTGCGCCCCTGCAGTAGTGACAGAACACTCCTGCTCCTTTTTCTTTCCTTGATGCTGTTACCATGACGATGGACTTTCCTTCCTTACCTGGTACAGTTTTAGGTCTGTTTCTTATTCCCTAGTCTTAATAAATTTTGACCACATGAATTCTTTGTATGAGGACTTTCTTTAATAAAGATACTGATGTTTCTACTGGGGCCTGATCTCATGTATGTCAGCTATTGTCTTATGTTAATGATAAATTCTGTTGACTTGCTTTGTAATAGTTTTATGATTTTTGGCTACTTAGGTAGGTTATTTGATTATCATTTGTTATAAAACAATGTGAATTAAGTAATTGCTGAGCTTTGTGTAGAGGTCAAGCAATTTGCCTCTGATTGATTATGTGCTCAAAATAGATGCTGCAAATATTCAGGCATTGAGCTCAGAGTTAGGAGGATTGCTGTTCTGGACCATTGTATTTGCTTACAGAGAGCAAAACACAAAGGTGGATTTGAGCATAAAAGAACTGTTAAAATGTTATAAAACACTGTGGATTGTTTTTTTGGAGTTTACCTACTTATAGGTTCAAAAATAAATTTTTATGCAAATATATTGACTTTGTTGCTTTTTTGCTTAAATCTCTTATATTCCTTTTTTTTAAAGTCTCTCATATTCTTGACATAGAACCTAAGAAATGTCCTAAAAGCTCAGATTCTAAACCAAGTGAAGCAAAATTAATATTTGTATTAAATCAGAAAAAGTAAGGCCAATTTTGGCCTCAGTTTCAAAATCTTTAATTTTTCTATTTTTATTCATGCATCTGTCCCACTGGANTTTTTTTTTTTTTTTTGAGACAGGGCCTCCTTGTAGCCCCAGCTGGCCTGGAACTCATTATGTAGACCATTCTGATTTCAATCTCACAGAGATCCACCAGCCTCTCTCTGCCTCCCAAGTGCTGGGATTAAAGGCTTGTGCCCCGATGCTGCCCCTCCTGCTCTTACACTACAGTAAGATTGGCCCTGCACTCAGGCCCCTCCCTTCCACAGACTGCTGAGAGGTACTTTCACACAAGTAGAACTGCCTAGAAGACCTCAGACAAGCTTAGCTCCTGAAAGAAGCAGAGACTATCTGAGCTGTCAGGAAGAGGCTCTGAACAACTATGCTGCCTAGAACAGACACTCTTCAAACCTGTTAAACTGCCTGTAGGTTGTACAGTGAGCTCCTGTAGGTTGTACAGTGAGCTTCTGTAGGTTGTGCAGTGAGCTCCTGTAGGTTGTACAGTGAGCTTCTGTAGGTTGTGCAGTGAGCTCCTGTAGGTTGTGCAGTGAGCTCCTGTAGGTTGTTCAGTGAGCTCCTGTAGGTTGTGCAGTGAGCTCCTTAGGTTGTACAGTGAGCTCCTGTAGGTTGTGCAGTGAGCTCCTGTGGGTTGTACAGTGAGCTTCTGTGGGTTGTGCAGTGAGCTCCTGTAGGTTGTGCAGTGAGCTCCTGTAGGTTGTGCAGTGAGCTACTGTGGGTTGTACAGTGAGCTCCTTAGGTTGTACAGTGAGCTCCTGTAGTTTGTACAGTGAGCTCCTATAGCTTGTACAGTGAGCTCCTGTAGGTTGTGCAGTGAGCTCCTGTAGGTTGTACAGTGAGCTCCTATAGGTGGTGCAGTGAGCTCCTGTAGGTTGTGCAGTGACCTACTTAGGTTGTGCAGTGAGCTCCTTAGGTTGTACAGTGAGCTCTGTAGGTTGTACAGTGAGCTTCTGTAGGTTGTGCAGTGAGCTCCTGTAGGTTATGCAGTGAGCTCCTGTAGGTTATGCAGTGAGCTCCTGTAGGTTGTACAGTGAGCTTTGTAGGTTGTGCAGTGAGCTCCTGTAGGTTGTGCAGTGAGCTCCTGTAGGTTGTACAGTGAGCTTCTGTAGGTTGTGCAGTGAGCTCCTGTAGGTGTGCAGTGAGCTCCTGTGGGTTGTACAGTGAGCTCCTGTAGGTTGTACAGTGAGCTCCTGTAGGTTGTACAGTGAGCTCCTGTGGGTTGTACAGTGAGCTCCATAGGTTGTGCAGTGAGCTCCTGTAGGTTGTGCAGCGAGCTCCTTAGGTTGCGCAGTGAGCTCCTGTAGGTTGTACAGTGAGCTTCTGTAGGTTGTACAGTGAGCTTCTGTAGTTGTGCAGTGAGGTCCTGTAGGTTGTGCAGTGAGATCCTGTGGGTTTTACAGTGAGCTCCTTAGGTTGTGCAGTGAGCTCCTGTAGTTTGTACAGTGAGCTCTTGTAGGTTGTACAGTGAGCTCCTATAGGTTGTGCAGTGAGCTCCTATAGGTTGTGCAGTGAGCTCCTTAGGTTGTACAGTGAGCTCCTGTAGTTTGTACAGTGAGCTCCTGTGGGCTGTGCAGTGAGCTCCTGTAGGTTGTACAGTGAGCTCCTGTAGGTTGTACAGTGAGCTCCTGTAGGTTGTGCAGTGAGCTCCTGTAAGTTGTGCAGTGAGCTCCTGTAGGTTGTACACTGAGCTCCTGTAGTTTTTACAGTGAGCTCCTGTAGGTTGTACAGTGAACTACTGTAGGTTGTACAGTGAGCTCCTATAGGTTGTGCAGTGAGCTCCTGTAGGTTGTACACTGAGCTCCTGTAGGTTGTACAGTGAGCTCCTGTAGTTTTTACAGTGAGCTCCTGTAGGTTGTACAGTGAGCTCCTGTAGGTTGTACAGTGAGCTCCTGTAGGTTGTACAGTGAGCTCCTGTAGGTTGTACAGTGAGCTCCTGTAGGTTGTACAGTGAGCTCCTGTAGGTTGTGCAGTGAGCTCCTGTAGGTTGTACAGTGAGCTCCTGTAGGTTGTACAGTGAGCTCCTGTAGGTTGTACAGTGAGCTCCTGTAGGTTGTACAGTGAGCTCCTGTAGGTTGTACAGTGAGCTCCTGTAGGTTGTGCAGTGAGCTCCTGTAGGTTGTACAGTGAGCTCCTGTAGGTTGTACAGTGAGCTCCTGTAGGTTGTACAGTGAGCTCCTGTAGGTTGTGTAGTGAGCTCCTATAGGTTGTGCAGTGAGCTCCTTAGGTTATGCAGTGAGCTCCTGTAGGTTGTACAGTGAGCTCCTGTAGGTTGTACAGTGAGCTCCTGTAGGTTGTAAAGTGAGCTCCTTAGGTTGTACAGTGAGCTCCTGTAGGTTGTACAATGAGCTCCTGTAGGTTGTACAGTGAGCTTCTGTAGGTTGTGCAGTGAGCTCCTGTAGGTTGTGCAGTGAGCTCCTGTAGGTTGTGCAGTGAGCTCCTGTAGGTTGTACAGTGAGCTCCTGTAGGTTGTACAGTGAGCTCCTTAGGTTATACAGTGAGCTCCTTAGGTTGTACAGTAAGCTCCTTAGGTTGTACAGTGAGTTCCTGTAGGTTGTACAGTGAGCTCCTGTAGGTTGTACAGTGAGCTACTTAGGTTGTACAGTGAGCTCCTGTAGGCTCTACAGTGAGCTCCTGTAGGTTGTACAGTGAGCTCCAGTTTTCCTGAGCTGTCACTCTGCTTTTGGTGGGCTTTTGGTGGTAACAGCTGTCTGAGTCATTACTGTTCCTATAAGTAATCTCAACACAACCCATTGGTTCAGCAAGCTGGATTTTGGTGGAATCCTTACCTCAATCTATCTGGAATGAGCAGAGTCTTGTTCAATGTGTCCCCAGGAATAGTGTCACCCAACAGCATGGTAGCTTGCACTTGTAATCTCACTGCTATTGAGGTAGAGGCAAACAGATCCCTGGGGCTTGCTAGAAAGTCAGCCTAGCCTAATTGGCAGGCTTCAAGTCCCAACTAGAGACCTTGTCTTAAAAATAACAAGATCAGGAGGTGCTGAAGAGATGGCTCTGCAGTTAGAAGCATGTGCTGTTCCTGCAGAGGACTTGAGTTTGGTTCCCAGCACCCATGTCAGCTGGCTCACAACTGCCTGGAGAGCTCCACTACCTCTGGTACCATTGCCACCTTCCCTCATGTGCACATAGCCCCATATAGAAAGAAACACAAGTATTTTAAAATAATTAAAATTAACCTTTAAAAAAAGGTGTATGGAATCCCCATGGGTGCCAGAGGAGGGTGCCAGTTCCCCTGGAACTGGAAATACGGACCATTGTGAGTTGTCAGGTGGGTGCTGAAAACTGAACCCTGGTTCTCCCTTTGCCAGGGTAGCAGGTGCTTTGACGACTTAAGCCAGCTCTCTGCTTCTTCTTCTGCCTTCCCTAAGGTCTTCTTTGGTGTTGCTCAGCTTTCCTCCTTGTGGGACAGATCTGCCTCCAGTTTAGTAATTCTGTCTGGTCCCCTGTGTCAGAGAGTGCAGGAATGACTTTTATAAAACCGGCGTAATCTGGACTAATGTCTTTTTTTTTTTTTAATGTGTATGAATGTACTGTCTGCATGTAGGTTGGTGCATCCGTGTCATGCAATGCTGCGGAGGTCAGAAGGAGGTGTCAGATTCCCCTGGAACTGGAATTAAAGACAGTTCTTAGCCGCATGTGGGTGCTGGGAATAGAACCTGGGTCCTCTGCAAGAGCAGTCGGTGCTCTTAACTGCTGAGCCATCTCTCCAGCCCCAAGGACTAATGTCCTTTAATTAACCTTTGCAAACTCAATGAACTTGTGTCTTGTGACTGGGGTGTTTCCTTGGCAACTTCAATTTGGTACTCCACCCAAATGTGGGTATACTTGAGAATCAACCGTCACAGAGCTGAAGAGGACTCACCCAACTTCACTGCACACAGCGGGGTTGGGAAGGGCATCTGGCAGTGGGGAATGAGACGTTCTAGAACTAGACATGAAATGGCCGAGGGCTATTGAGAAAAGCACGGCCAAGTTTGCACTTTCCCACCTGAAGCTGGAGAAGCCATTTTGAATAAAATCATGAGTGGGCCTGACTCAGGGGACATGGTTCCAAAGACAGAATTCCAGACCCAGTTCCATCAGCTTGGTTCCAAGAGACAGAGGGGTTTGAGGAGATGTCTGAGGGAAAGGAGTAGCCTCCAAGTTTGGATACATTCTTAAAAACCAAATTTAAGAATCAGGCTTTCTCATTCAGGTTATGGAAATGTTGGTGCAGTAATGCCACAAATGAGTAAGACAGTATATCTAATATTTTTGTTTACTTAAGAAAGCATTCAGGCCAGGCGTGGTGGCACACGCCTTTAATCCTAGCACTTGGGAGGCAGAGACGGGCGGATCTTTGTGAGTTCAAGGCCAGCCTGGTCTACAGAGTGAGTTCCAGGACAGCTGGGGCTACAGGGAGACCCTGTCTCGAAAAAGACAAAAAAAAAAAAAAAAAAAAAAAGAAAGAAAGCATTTCAAACTGCCATCCTGTTTAATCGGCTTATGGAGCGTGTGTGATTGGTTGATTTGTGTGTGTGTGTTGTAGCATGTGTTTTTACTGTCATTTGAACCCAGGGCCTTAGAATCTTCTAGGTGTTGTTAGAAATAAAATCCAAGGTTCTGAGGGCTGGAGAGGATGGCCTAGTGATTACAGAGCACCGACTTGCTCTTGCAGAGGACCTGGGTTGCGTTCCCAGCACCCGTTGGTGGGTGAGAACCTTCTTTAACTCCCAGTTCCAGGGAATTTTTTTTTTTTTTTTGTTGGGGGGGGGACACCCTCTTCTGACTCCGGGGCATGACTTGGGTGCACAGACCCTACATGCACAGTTACATTCATACACATACAAAGAAAAAAAAATCCAAGGTCCAAGGACCCCACCAAAACTGCACCAGTACAAAGCAAAACACTCAGCAAAGCAAAAGTAATTAGCAAACCAGATTGTTACTTTGTGGCAAAGGCATGTTGTGTTGCAGATTCAGCAAAGCAAAAAAAAAAAAACAAAATAAAAAAGGTGTTTTGTTAGATCATTGCAGATGTGACCCCCACCACCCCCACCTCCCCCACCAGAAGTTATATAAATATAAGATTGTTTTTGTTTGGTTTGAGACAGAGTCTCCCTGTAGGCCCCAGCTGGCTGGGAATTCACTATTTTGTTTGTTTGGTTTGTTTCTTTTTTGTTTTTTTTTTTTTTTTGTCTTTTCGAAGACAGGGTCTCCCTGTAGCCCCAGCTGTCCTGGGAACTCCTCTGTCAGACCAGGCTGGCCTTGAACTCACAAAGATCCGCCCGTGCCTCGCCTCCCAATGAGTGCTAGGATTTTAAAGGGTGTGACCACCACGCCCAGCAGGGAATGTATTATTTTAAGGGACCACACACACACATGCAACAGATACATATAACAGATTTATCTACCCAGTAATGTGGCACACACCCTAATCCTAGTACTTGGGAGGCAGAGGGCAGTGGATCTTTGTGAGTTCAAGGCCAAACCTGGTCTACAGAGTGAGTCCAGGACAGCTGGGGTTACAGGGAAGACCCTGTTCTCAAAAGACAAAAAGTAAAAAAAAAAATTTTTAATGGAGGGAAATATATTTTTAAAGCGACCCCTCCACACAAATATGCACATACAATAGAATTTACATGCAATAAGATTTTTTCAAAGTTTATTATTATTTTTAATTTTATATGTATGAGTGTATTGCCTGCATGTACGTAAGTGCACACATGTCATGCAATACCTGCGGAGGTCAGAAGAGGCGTCGGAGCCCCTGGAACTGGAGTTACAGATGGTTGTTAGCTGCCTTTTGGGTGCTGGGACTCGAACCCTGGTCCCCTGTAAGAGCAGCCCATGGTCTTAAACTATTAAGCCATCTCTCCAACCCCACAATAGAACTTTTTTTTTTTTAAGTTTTATTTATTTATTTTTAAATTTATTTATTTCTGTATTTGTATGAATGTTACTGTCTGCATGCCAAGGTCTGTGCACCCGTGTCGTGCAATGCCGCGTAGGTCAGAAGAGGGTGTCGGATTCCCCTTGGAACTTGAGTCCTCCTGGAATTAGTTTCAGACGGTTCTCGGCCGCCATGTGGGTGCTGGGGGATCGAAACCCAGGGTCCTCTGTAAGCGGTCGGCGCTCTTAAACCGTTAGCCATTCTCTCCAGCCCACAATAAGATTTTTTTTAAATGATAAACTAAGTTGGGCATGGTGGCGCACGCCTTTAATCCTAGCACGGAGCAGAAGGGCGGCGGATCTTTGTGAGTTCAAGGAAAAGCCTGGTTACAGACGGAGTTCCAGGACAGCTGGGGCTACAGAGAGAAAAACCTGTCTTCGAAAAGCACCAAAAAAAAAAAAAAAAAAAAAAAAAAAAAAAAATGGTAAACTAAGAAGACTACTATAAAATGTATTTTAAAATGACAGAGATTAAATTAAAAGTACACCCTGAGAACCCCATGGGGTTCCTGGAATAAAACCTGGAGTGTGACCCCCTCCCCACAAGACTAAGTTACCAGAGGTTTTTGATGTTCCAGCCAGTTCAAGCTCAACCTCCCAGCAGGGAGACACTTCCCATTTGAACTCTAAATGCTAAACTCCAGGCTCTTGTGGTGGCCAGCTGAGCTGGGATTCTCTATTCACTGGTTTCCAGATTTCAAGGTGGAGGTTGCCCTGTGACCTCAATTCCCCAGACAGATATAAAAATATTAATTTTCACCTTGTTCAGCTTTTCTCTTGTGAGGCTGGGATGATGGCTTCCAAGCTCCTTTCAGGTCCTAGCTCAAACAGAAGGCCTGTATTACTTTTTAATGGGAAAAAGAAAAAGAACGGGCTGGAGCGATAGCCTAGCGGTTTAAGAGCACGACTGCTCTGTACAAGACCCGGGTTCGATCCCCAGCACACCATGGCGGCTAAAAACCGTCGGTAACTCCAATTCAAGAGAACCTCCCAGTTCCAGGGGAATCCCGGACCCTCATTCTGACCTCCGAGGCACGCACGACACGGGTGCCAAAACCTACATTGCAGACAGTACACTCATTCGCATAACACAATTTCCAAAATAAATAAAATTAAAAAAATTAAAAAAAAAAAAAAAAAAGAAAAAGACTAAATATAAAAGGAATTCAGCGAAGGGGCAATTCATTATTTAAAAAATGTTTATTAATTGACATTTTTATTCTCTTTACAATGCATCTTGACCATATCCACCCACTAATTTTTTAAAAATTTATTTCTGTGTAGAAGAGCATATGGCACAAGTGTAGAGGTCAGAAGATAAGTCGGAGGAATTGATTCTCTCCTCCTACCATGTGGATTTATGGGAATCCAAGTCAGGTCATTAGGCTTTATGGCAAGTGCCTTTACCTGCTGAGCCATCTCCTTCTTACTGTAGAACTCACCCCAGAAAAGGTGACCTTTAGATTGAGTCTGGTGGCTGGGTAGAGGTATGGGAAATGGACCCAGGTTGGAGGCTCAGCAGGAGCAAGGCCCTGACAGCCACGGTTCATGTTGACTAAATTGTAAGTTAGGGTCTAACATGTTAACTACTTGCCTGACTCAGGATTAATGGAGGACCTGGACTGGAAGAAAATGAACTTCAGAAAATATGTGTATTGGGGATGCTCATTCCTTCTTTCTGGGGAGGCAGCAGGAGCTGGCAATTCTTTTCCTAAACATCCTCACAGGGATGCCTGTGGCCCCCAGTCTGCTTTTGCTAAATACCAGGCATTGTGTTAAGTGTTTACATTAAAGCATTCAAGATTTTTATTTATTTATTTATTTATTTATTTATTTATTTATTTATTTATTTTTTGCTTATTTTTCAGTTCCTGGAACCAAGAAGGCTGCTTGCTACCTGGGCATTGCTAACCCCTCCTTGTCTGGTCTCTTTTGAGTTTTCAACTTAACCATGTGGTTTGGCATTTAGCCCCCTCCCTCAGAAATTAACAAGACTACTAGAGATACAGTAATTGAGACAGCGTAAAAGAATAGACAGGGCTGGGCGTGGGGCACACTCTAATCCCAGCACTCGGGAGGCAGAGGCAGGAGGATCTCTGTGAGTTCAAGGCCAGCCTGGTCCTGTCTCAAAAAGACAAAAAAAAAAAGATGGAGACACATTGTACCTTTCGCAAACAGTGATTGAAAATGGACCCAAGATAAAACTGTACAGTGTAAAGCTATAGATTAGAGCTGGTGTATTAGTTATTTGTCTTCTTGCTGTTAAAAATACTTCACAGAATCAGGCTGGAGAGATGGCCTAGTGGTTAAGAACTTTGACTGCTCTTGCAGAGGACCCGGGTTCGATCCCCAGCACCCACATGGTGGCTGAGAACCATATTTAACTCCAGTTCCAGGGGAATCCGACACCCTCTTCTGACCTCTGAGACAAGCACGACCCTGGTGCACAAACCTACATGCAGACAGTACATTCATACACATAAAAAATAAAAAAAAAAATACTTCACAGAATCAAGTTAAGGAAAGAAGGGATTTGTTCTGCCTGCAAGATCCAGTGAACAGGGAAGGCATGGCGGCGGAAACTTGAAGTAGCCGGTCACATTGCATTTGCAGTCAGGAGGTGGAGCGTGATGAATGTATGTGCTCAGCTGGCTTTTTCCTTTCATGAAGTCCTGGACCACAGCCTATGGAATGGTACTGTCTACATTTAGAGTGGGCCTTCCTTCCTCAATAACCTAATTTAGATAATCTCTCATAGACAGGCCCAGAAATTGGTTTCCATGGCAATTCTAAATCTCATCAATTTAAACCATTGAAACAGCTCAGTGGATGTTCTGTATGGTCCACAGAATGATCTACAATAACTGTACTTTGGGCTTTGAATGAGTTTATGAAATATAGAGCAAGCAAAAGCAAATAACAAGTAGCAGATAGACACAGTAGATACACAACAAAATGCATCAAATAACATGCTCATAACATCTGGCAGAGATGACTGGCTGAGAGAGCAAACAAAAGGTGACATCATGCAATCAGGGGCTTGTGAACATCCAGGAGAAATTAAGCAGGGAAGCATTATGGAGGTAATCAGCTGGAGTTCTCCAGATCCAGAATGTTCAAAGAGGAATAGTAGCCTTCTGGGTGAAGCTTCCAAGTAAAAGAACAAATAGCAGCAACTAGATAACATCACCAAGTTGGTCATTTATAGTCACCCAGCAGGAATAGTAGGGAAGCTTTGCTGGAACAGGCATGCTGGAGCTCCTGACTGGGAGTTTGCTGCAGTGCAGGGCACCCACTCCATGAATAAGCTTCCATTCCTCTTTCCCATTGCAGTTTTTTTTTTTTTTTTTTTTTTTTGGTCTTTTCAAGACAGAGGTCTTCCCGTAGCCCCTGCTGTCCTGGAATCCACTGTCTGTGGACCAGGCGTGGCTTGAACTCACAAAGAATTCGCCTGCCTTCCTGCCTCCTGAGTGCTAGGATCAAAGGCATGCGCCACCACGCCCGGCTCCATTGCACATTTTTCTATCACAGGATAAACACTAGTAAACTCTGCAGCTGGCAGAATGGCTCAGTAGGTGAAGGCACCAAGCCTTTTGACCTGAGCCTAATCTCCAAAATTTACATGGCAGAAGGAGAGAAAACCAAGTTTCTATTTGGCAGAGTGTCTTCTGGACCTCCAATATGCCCTCCTCCACACATAAATTATTATATAATATAATATATATATATATATATTTGTCTTTTGACAAAAAAAGTTTAGCTTCCTGAATTTCTCCAAAAGGGAATGTTTCAAATTGGAGGAAATACCTAAGCATCACAGCCTATATAGCAAAAAGAGTATCCACTGAGGGAGGTGAATTCTCCTAGGTCACATAATCACATTGTCTCTAGCCCCACAGAACAGTGCTGTGAAAGCTGAAACTGAAAGAATTGAACTACAAGGTTCCTGGCTCCCTGAGGAGGATTTTACAGAACACCCAGGAAAAGCTTTTTTTTTTTTTTCCACTGGAAGTGGGGACCCAAGTGCGGTGGTTTGACTGAGAATCTCCCCCATAGGCTTCAAGTATTCAGACATTTTGTCCCCAGTTGGTGGTGCTGTTTTGGAAGGTCTTAGAAGGTGTGGCCATGCTGGAGGAAGTAGGTCACTGGGGGTGGGATCTGGATTAGAGAGTTCAACAAACCTAGCCAGGCTCCAGTTGCTCTCTCTGTTTCCTGCGCTCATTGGAAGATGTGAAGCCTGGCTTTCTGCTCCAGCCCCTGCCACCATGCCTCCCTGCCAGGATGGACTCTAATTCCCTGGAACCATCAATCATAAGCTCAAATAAACTTTTCCTTTTATAAGTTCCCTTGGTCATGGTGGTTTTATCACAGCAACAGAAAAGTGACTAATACACCAAGTGAAATCAAATTCAAAATTGGCAAGTTGGATGGTGTGCCTGCATTCTGAAAACTATATGAATTCAAAATATCATAGCAGGTTTGAGAAAAAAGCAAATGTAAAGGGAACTAGAAGGCAATGTGGTCTGATAGAACAATAGAGGAACCCAGAATCGTGCTGAAGCTTTCTTTACATTTTTCGTTTCACAAAGTCCTGGACCACAGCCCGTGGAACGGTACTGTCTACATTTCTGCTGGGGACCAAACCCAGGTATTTTAGGGACTGGAGAGATGGCTCAGTAGCAGGTAAGAGCATGTCTTGCAGAGGACCAGCACTCACATTGGGGAGCTCACAACTTCTTATAACCCCAGTTCTATGGATCCAACACACTCTTCTGGCCTCCTCAGGTACCTTCGTGTTTGTGGTGCAAACATACACACAAATGCACATAAAAATGTTAGGGAAGAAAATGAACAATGTGCATAAAATGGGCAGGAAATGTTCAATAAATATTACCTCTTTTTTTTTTTTTTAGATGGGTCTCCCTGTAGCCTCAGGTGGCTTCTTTAGTTCTTTATTTTTTTAAACATTTTTAAATTTTATTTATTTCTGTATGTGTATCAATGTACTGTCTGCATGTAGGTTTGTGCACCCATGTTGTGCAATGCCGCGGAGGTCAGAAGAGGGTGTTGGATTCCCCTGGAACTGGAGTTCTCCTGGAACTGGAGTCTCAGACGGTTCTCGGCAGCCATGTGGGTTCTGGGGATTGAACCCCGGTCCTCTGTAAGAGTGGTCGGCACTCTTAACCGCTAGGCCATCTCTCCAGCCCCTAGTTCTTTGTTTTTTTTAATTAGTTTTTGTGTGTATGAATGTATTGTCTGCTTGTAGGTTGGTGCATTTGTGTCGTGCGATGCCACGGAGGTCAGAAGAGGGCGTCGGACTCCCCTGGAATTGGAGTTAAAGACGGTTCTTAGCCGCCGTGTGGGTGCTGGGAATCGAACCCAGGTCCTCTGCAAGAGCAGTCACCACCCTTAACTGATGAGCCATCTCTCCAGCCCCTAGTTCTTTATTTTTAAGATGGGGCTGCCCAGGCTGGCCTGGAATTCCTGAGATCAAGAGACTTGCCTGCCAGTCTCCCTAGTAGCCAGGACTGTAAATTAACTTCAGATAACTCTGATTAATGTAACTTAAGAGAAAAAAATAAGCTCAGTGGAAGGGATGGTTTCATAAAAGAGCACATTCATTAATTTTCCAATCGTGGTAGCAAAATGTTTGACATAAGCAACTTAGGAAGGAAAGGTATGTCTTGGCTCACAGTTTAAGGGAATACAGTTCATCAACATGGGGAAGTCAAGGCATCAGGAACAGCTCTAGATTCAGTGGCAAGAGGGTGTGGCAGCTAGTCACAGTGTCCGAAGTCAGCACAGAGACAAATTCTCCTGCTCACAGACTGGCACTGCCCACCTTCAGTGGTGGTCTTCCCTCCTCAGTTAAATCTTTCTGGAAACTCCCTCATAGATACACCCAGAAGTGTTCCATATTGATTCTAGAGTCATACAAATTGACAATTAGGATGAACTACTGCAGAGTATCAAAAAAATCAAGCAGTAATGGCTATTTATTTTTCTAAATTTATTTATTTTTATTTTATGTATCATGAGTGTATTGCTTTTATGTAAGTGCACCCATGTCATGCAATGCTCACAGCAACCAGAATCTCCCGAAACTGGAGTTTTGTAGGTTTGTTAGTACCGTGTAGGTGCTGGGAACTGAACCCAGGGACTCTACAAGAACAGCAAGTGTTCTTAACCTCTGAGTCATCTCTCCAGCCCATAATGGGTATTTCTTGCTGTTTTATTTTAGAAATTCACTTTATAAATAACCTAACTCGGGGGAAGGAGCTTCTTCCCAGTGTCCTCAGCTCCCCATGCTGGTAGGGGCTTAATGAAGCACTGTGTTTTGGAGTATGACAGGTGCGGAAAAAACAATGATTAAACATCTAACTCTTAGACTCTTTTGTTCTCTGAAGGTGGTTGCTTCTCCATCTCATTATTATTCTTGCTAATACACAAATGAATTCTGTGCAGGGAAAAGAGTGTAAAACAAAGCTTCAATATTCTCATCTGTGTAATGTGGGTACTGTGAGACTGTAATTTCTTGGTTCCTTTGGGTATAAGAATCTCTTTGTGACCCTGTTTCGGAAAGACCACAAAAAAAAAAAAAAAAAAAAAAAAAAGAATCTCTATGTGTATGTGAGATAAATGCAAGTTTAAAGCTATGGATTTCAAACACCGGGCTAAGGCAGCTACAACGGTTCTTGCTGCTGCTTTGTGAACATTCTGATTGGAAAAGAAGACAAACTTTTATTTCAGAACTAAACTTTGAAATTTAAAAATGAATAAAGCCATTCCATAGGCTAGAGGGAATGGCTTGAATTTTTGGAGCGCTCATCAGCATTTCTAAGGCAGTGATTCTCCACTGGAATTTGATATTTTTAGCTGTGTCCAGCTCCTATGTCTGTGTTAGGCTGGGTGGTCTGGATCTCATTTCCCACTGTGTGTGTTTGTGTATCTAATTATCACTTTGTTTGTGCTTGCTTGCTTGTACTGGGGATTGAATCCAGGACCTCACACATGGTAGGCACTGGGCTATACCTCCAGCCCCATCTCTACAGATTTTTAGATTTTCCTTTAGATTTTCTTCCTGACTCCTCTGTGTCCTTTCTCCTTCTCTCAGTATCCGTTCCTGTTTTTCTGTCCTTGTTTTGGCTCTTGCTCTGTGACACTGACCTGGATATAGAGGTTTGACTATTAGCTCAGAATTATTTTAATGGCTAAGTAGAACTCCCCATTCTAGGGCTATCACTGAAAAATATGAGGTGGTGGAAAAGGTAAAAGAGCAAGCTGAAGGAGAATCTTAACACAGAACCTCTCAGAGTGCTAGAGAAGCCCTTTCCCAGAAGGACCCAGATGGGAAGTGGGTGAAACTAAAAAGGAAGGAACATCTGGGGAAAGTGGCTTACCAATAGTCTCTCCCAGAGTCATTTACCTTCAAGGCAGTCTTTTCTCTGGAGACTCTGCCTCCGGGGGTGGGAGGATGGGAAAGTTGCAACAGAAGAACTGGGCTTTCCATCAGGCAGACTTCTTTTGGAATCCTGCTTCTGCTTCTTAGAGCAGTAGAGCTTTCTGGGCAACTCTAAGTTCATGTCTTCTAATCTGTAGGAAATAAATAATGCTACATAATGCTATGTGCCAAGTGGTGCTATAAGGATTAAATGATGTAAAACATCTAATAGACCTTGCCCATCACAGGGGTTTAGAAAGAGTGATTCTCCTTCCTTCTTTTATGACAGCCTCTAACTTGTCCTTTATTCTTATTTGCTGAGGCTATTTCAAACCTAGTACACGTGGACTCACAACACCCAGCAGTCCTGGGCCTTATGAGGTTTGATCCCAACACCAGCCCACCTGCTTCTCTTTCCATCACCTCCTTTCATGGTCTTCTTCACTTCTAAGCTCTAGTGAGTTCCTCAACTGTCTCCCAAACGCTTCTAGGTTCCCTGTCCACAGCTTTTACTCCTTCATCTTGGAATCTCCAACCCCTGCTCAGGACCACTCATCAAGTCGCTATCTGCATAAAATTCAAATCTGGTTCCTCCATTGTCTGATGATGTGTTCAGAATGGATTTCTCTCATCCAACTCATTCTACTTTATTCAACCTTGTTATAGGAGCTTTATAATAAGTCACATTAAATTACCTTTTGTGGTATTCTTGTGGGGACTATCATATAGTCTTGTGTCCTTCACACTGTTCTATAACCACTTTGGCTGAATAAATGAATATCAACAAGAGTTACATTGTGCATAGTTACATTGTGCGTGTACCTTATGTATGCATTTCCTCATGAAATGATCACATCAAATTAAAAGAATGTCTGATGACCCTGAGGGTGTGTGAATAGGCTAAGGCTCAGAATGGGCTACTTTGCCAACGTACGTTAGAAAGTAATAGACATAAAGATTCTAATCTAGAGATAAATGATTCTAAGCTCTTGGATTCTTTCTACTTCCCAGCAGAGAGCCTAGATTAAACAAAAAAAGCTAAAATCAGGTACTGAGGATACTTGAAACTCGGGATTGGGAACAACTTTTATTAATGTCCCACGCCAATTTATGATCTAGAAAGGAGTCCTTTCTCTGATCAGAAGCAGGCAGATCCGGGGCTGGAGAGATGGCCTAGCGGTTAAGAGCGCCGACCGCTCTTACAGAGGACCCGGGATCGATCCCCAGCACCCACATGGCGGCCTAGAGCTGTCTGAAACTCCAATTCCAGGAGAACTCCAGTTCCAGGGGAGTCCGACACCGTCTTCTGACCTCCGCGGCGTTGCACGACACGGGTGCACAGACTTGCATGCAGACAATACATTCATACACATACGGAAATAAATGAAATAAAAAAATTAATAAAAAAAAAAGAAGCAGGCAGATCCAAGAAAGTACAGTTCAATTGGAGTACTACTAACGCCGCAGAAAACTCTTGCTGCCACTAGGGGGCTCCCTCCGCCTTAGGCAAAAAATGTACCGCAAGGCACGCGCTTGCTGGGCAGAGGACCTGCAGCTCTGAGCCCGCTGGGTGTTAACTCCACCCCAGACAGCCAATCCGTTTTGTCTAACTCCTTGGTTCTAGCAGAGCCTGGACAGTCTGGTGAAACCATAAACAGTGCCCCAAGCTGGAGCGATGTTCACAGGCACATTCCAGGCTCTCTAGAGTTAGGGGTGCTTTGGAGTAGGCCGTAAGCTTTCAAAAGCAGAGAAGCCCATCTTCCTTTCAGAAGTGGAAACCCAGTGGAGTCATCCTGAAGTCCATTCCCTAGATGCCAGCCTGGCTGGCCCTGCTCACTCAGAAAGGTGTACAGAGAACGTGCCCCTGGGGGCCCCCGCCTTGGCAGACCCAGTGTTGCAACTCAAGAGTGGACCCTGCACCCAGCTCATCTCCCCCGAAGTCATCAAGTACGGATATTCTTTGAAAATATCCTGCAGGAAGCCGGGCGTGGTGGCGCACGCCTTTAATCCTAGCACTCGGGAGGCAGAGGCAGGCGGATCTTTGTGAGTTCAAGGCCAGTCCTGGTCTACAGAGTGAGTCCAGGACAGCTGGGGCTACAGAGAGACCCTGTCTTGAAAAGACCAAAAAAAAAAAAAAAAAAAATATCCTGCAGGAAAAAAGCGCCTAAGAAGGAGACCCGGGGATTCACTCCCACGGGAGCCCAGGGAGCCCCGGAAGCGAAGGGTTTCATCAACAGCGGCTGGGAACACAGGACGGAGTGGGGATGACCTAGAGCAGGAGTGGGGGTGAGGACCTAACGCTGCGTTTAACCCCGTTTCACAACGCCTTTGAGATAACACCAAGCGAAAGCAGGCAAATTACTAAGCCTTATTTAAGTAAATATCACAACTACAGACAATAACAGATCTAAGCAGGAGCGGGAGATTAACCAGGGACAAGCGGGGATGCCCCTCCTGCTCCTTTTATGGAGTTGTTTTCGTTTAAATCTCGTGTATTAAAAAGGTGAAACTGGGCCAGATGTGCTGGCATAACATTTGTAATTCCAGCAATCGGGAGGCAGAAGCAGTTTCGGCTGCCTAACAAGACCTTATCTCAATAATAGAATTGAGTTAAAATAAAAATATATTAAGTTAATACAAACTGCGTTACAAAACACTTCCAGAGGTTTCACCATCTCTTACGAGCTGTCAGAAATAGGATAGGCATCTTGGCCTTGAGCGCTGCATATTTCGAAGGAGCTTCAGCGCAGCGCTGGGGAAAACTGAAGCTATCCGGTGAATGAACTGCGGACCTCAGAAGGAGCAGATGAGAACCGAGGCAGCCCAGAGTGGCTGTCCACGCTGTTCATGAGAACAGTTTTCCTGGACCCGCCACCTTCGCCCTCTGCAGCCCCGCCAGCTCCAGACTTGGCTTCCGGATGAATCGGGTGACCCCAGTGAGGTCGGGCCGCGGAGGGCAGCGGACAGCAGCCTGGGAGAGCGGGCCGCCGCATTGTCTCAGCCCCGCGGGTGGGTCCCACAGGGGGAGGGGAGGCGGCGTGTCCTCGGGACCCGCCCCGGACCTCCCCAGGGACTCGTGCAGCCGCGCGTCCCAGCGCCCGGGCTTTGTGAGTGTCGCCGGTTACCATGGAACCCGCAAGGAACGAGGAGAATGGCGCTTAAGGGGCTGGGGGGCGCGGAGGTTCTGGGGCCGTACCCTCTGTCCCCTCTCGGACCCCGGCCTTGCCACAGGGACTGTCGGGAGTTGTAGTCCCCAGGAGGCGCCGCGCCGAGGATGCGGAGCGCTGCCTGGCCCCGCCTCCCCCTAACCTGCTAGAGCTAGGTGGGGAGCGCTGGGGCGGAGCCAGCGGAGCGGCGATTGGCGGAGGGCGCTCCCAGCCCCCACCCGCGTCCCCTCCCCCGCTCGCCACTCCGGGCTCCTGCTCCAGACACTCAAGGTATCCCGGTGCGAGCGCGCTTACAGCCGCTCCCGCCCCAGCACCCAGCTACCGCGCCCGCCGCGGCGAGACCCGGAGACCAAACGGCGGACCCGCACAGTCGCAGCATCCTGGAGGAGTGGGTGACGGCCGGGGCCGGGCGGTGGGCTTACCCTCCCAGACCGCGCGCTCGCTCTTTCTCCCTAAGTGCACAAAAGGGAGGGAATTGGGGAGCGCCTAGGAGCTCGGCCGGGGGGAACAGCGGCGGGAAATGTATGGGCTGGGGGGCGGCCATCCGGACTTGGCTGCGCGCTGGTCCGGTCCTTTGTACTCCCACTGAGCTCGGTGCGGTGTCCAGGCGTTTAGTGCGAGCTCGAGAGATTTACTAATAACTAGAGTGAGGAGGCGGCCGAGTGGAAAGAATTCACGCCTAGCACATAGTAGGCGCGCTACGCTAGATGGTCGACGTGCAGTAAAAGGCTAGGAGGGTGGGGTCTGGGGAGGGTTTTTCTGGTGGCCCCCCCCCCAGTCTCCCGGGTTCGCCGCTGCTCCTGGTTCCCACCGCCTGGATACAAGCCCTCGGTCGGTTTCCAGCCGGTTGAGGTCTGCCCAACCGGGACCATCTGTCCGTCTAGCGGAGCTGAGCAAGCGCAGGACTCTTCCCGCTGCGCCGCCTTCGAGGCACCTGCCGGAGCCACAAAGGCATCCTGCAGCCTCCCGGGCCTGGCTGGCGCGGAGCTAGCTGGTCCCTGCTCTGGGCCACCGAGCCCGCCACGCAGCAGCATCGGTGGGCGAGGGACGTCGACGCCCAGGGCCCGGGGGAGCGGGCTGGAGTCCGAGCTGCCCAGAAGCTGGAAGGGGCGAGGCGGTGGCGGGGGCCTGCGAACCAAGATGGGGAGCTGGGTGGGGACAGGTGATGGAGCCTGGGGAGGGCGGCTGTGGCTGGGGAAGGCGTGGGGGGGAGGCGAGGCAAGCAGGCGCTCCTGGCAGGTGGCGCGAGGCGAGGCTGGCTGGAGAAGGAAAGGGAGGGTGGAGGCGGCCGGGTTCGAGGAGAGGGTAGACGCGGGTGGGGAGGAGTCCTGTGGGGAAGGGGGGCTCTCTATTGGGAGAGAGGCGGGCAGCCGCGAGGTGGGTGTTGGGTCGGAAGCCCCTCTGCTCTAGGCCTGCAGTTCCGAGGCTCAAGTGGCCGGCTGGGCGTGGTCCTTGGACCCGGCTAGGGACCTCGGATGGCGGGTCCCAGACCTGGCTAGGCTAGCTGGGCTGGGAGCTTTGTTTCCACGCTCGGAATAGCCAGTAGGGACTCGCGTAGGGTTTTGTGATAATCCGCAACGCCCCTGGCACACCCTGTTCGGGGAGCTGAAAGGCTTTGCCCGGAGGCAGATGCTGCCTAGGAGGCGGAATAGGGGGGCTTTCCCGTCCCGGAGACCCTGAGAACAATAGCCTGTACGTTACCCGCCCGACATTGAAGCAAGCCCCCGCCCCCCAGAATTCAAGTGTGCAGTGATCTGGTGCAGAAAACGCTGGAGGAGAAGCCCGAGAGCACGTGCGGTCTCTGGCGTTTGCGGCGGGCCACCTAGCACCGCAGGGAATTCCGAGTGGGAGTCGCGCGTTTCCCCCAGACTGTGGAGCGCGGAGACAGCCGCCGCCCCCGGCTTCTGGTGTCGCTGGCTGAGGCGTCCTCTGCCTGCCCCAAGCTATTGATGGGCAGGCGACGAACGATGATGAGTAGTGGCGCGGAGCGGCTCTGCAAGTCCCAGAGGCCAGAGGTCGCCGCGGTGCAGAGCGGGCTCCGGCTTTGTCTGCCTGGACTGTCCAAGTCTAGGGGCCGCTGTGCTTCCTAGGGGGAGCCTTCCGGGCTGGTGCTATCTGGAGTAAATTTTGAAGAAGCGGTGATGGCATTATGGGCCAAGGGTGCGGCTCTTGGTTTTAGAGCTTGCAGCCGGGGACCGGTGCTTCCCTTTGCCAGTGACCACACCCAAGCCACCACGGCATCCTTTGCGATTTTGCCTGTGTTGCCTGCGGACCTAAGACTGGGATGGTTCAGCTATTAGGTGATGACTGCTTGCCCTTAGGAAAGCAGATGAGCAGAGTGAGGGCACAGAGTAGGGATTCAGCAGTCTAAATGGAGTCAGTCTTGCTGGCTTGTTTAAGCACCTTGCATGTCAGCTGCATTGCTCCAACCTGTGAACTAACAGCCCCAAACTAAATTCTTTTTGACACGTTTTCTGTAATAATTGTATGACTGATAGAGGTGAAGCATAAAGTTAAATTGTCATTTTTTTTAAGCAAAGCAGAAATAGTTTTACCACAGGAATAGAGGAAATTAGCCAAATGTCAAAACATCACAGAACTAGCTAATGTTACTTAGGTTTGCCAGTAAGTTAACTGATGAGCCATTTGGTCCTCCTAAATTAGCCTTGAAACCTGAGGATTTATTTGCTTTCTTAGCCAGTTGGTGCGTAAAGTTGAGGTGTGACTACTGGAGTAAATAGACCATACTCACTCACTGTAGAAGGCCTCTTCTCCAAGATACAGACTGAATACAGGCCCAGTAGGCTAGATCTTGCTGCTTTTAAAAGATGGTGCTTTGAGAAGGTGTTTCTCAGAATTTACAAAACTAATCTGGAAAGAGTAGCTGGAATGTTGCTTACTAGATTTTTTTTTTTTTTCCTTTTTGTGACAGGGTCTTCCTGTAGCCCCAGCAGCCCTGGAACTCACTATGTAGACACGAGTGCTGGGATTAAAGGTGTGGGCCACCTTGCCTGGCTTACTGGATGTTTTTAAATATATTTTATGCTGGACGTGGTGGCGCACGCCTTTAATCCTAGCACTTGGGAGGCAGAGGCAAGCGGATCTTTGTGAGTTCAAGGCCAGCCTGGTCTACAGAGTTCCAGGTCAGCTGGGACTACAGGGAGACCCTGTCTCAAAAAGACAAAATATATATTTTTTTATTCATTCTTAAAGTATGCACATATATCTATATCTATACACAAGTATTTATATCTGAACATATGTATCAAGGTATGTAAAGACTAAAATCCCAACACTGGAAAGTTATAAACCTTTTCTTGTCAAAGAAAATTTGTTCTCATATTTTCTTAAAATTCGCCTTTAATCCCAGCACTCTGGAGGCAGAGGCAGGCGGATCTCTGTGAGTTCAAAAAGCCAGCCTGGCAGGCCAGCTGGGACTAAAGGGAGACCCTGCCTCAAAAATATACCCCCCCAAAAATTCCAAGAGGGACTGTTTTATTGGCTTATTCTTTTTGTAGTAATCCTACAAAATTTTGGGGTTTGTTTTGGTTTGGGTTTTTTGTTAAGATGGGAGTCTTCCATTTAGCCTGATTTGTAGCAATTCTCCTTCCTCAGTCTCCCAAGTGGCAAGATTACAGGCACTAGTCACCATGTCTGGATAATGCTATGGAGTTTTCAGAGTGAAGTACTCTGAACTTCTGACACAGTCCTCAGGGTGGAGGGTCGGTGAATGAGGAGTGCCAGCTTGCCTAGCTGGCTTCTACAGGAAATGGGGGAGAAGGCAGCACACCTGGCTCCCAACTTCTGCTGGGGCTACTCTAGGACATAGAACCCAGGAAGAGCAGAGACAGGTAGCCCCAGAAAAAGACTCCTGGGGTGCATTCTTAACGCTCATTTCCTTAAGTGAAGGGACCTCGGTTAAGATTTCAATTTTGTTCTTGGCCCAGGAAGCCTAGCTACTTTCAGCATGGCCTCTTGGCAGTACTGGTATGCCTGGATAGTTGCTTGATTCTCTGGGCACTGCACTCTGGACAGTTGTATAGCAAGGCAGATTTACACAGCTGACCAGAATTAGCTTTGGGGACTTGGAGTAGCCTTCATTTGTGGCACCTACACCTCTCCTCTCCCTCCTTCTGCCTCTGTAGAATGTTCTATCCTTAGTAGCTTCTCTGGTGGGATTCAGTTCTTCCAAACCATGGGCAAATCTGTGGTACAAAAACAAACTTTGAGCTGGGCGTGGTGGCACTCGCCCTTAATCTCAGCACTCAGAAGGCAGAGACAGGCAGATCTCTGCGAGTTCAAGGCCAGCCTAGTCTACATAGCCAGTTCCAAGCCAGCTGGCTACAGGGAGACCCTGTCTCAAAAGACCAAAAAAGGGGGGCTGGAGAGATAGCCTAGTGGTTAAGAGTGCCTACTGCTCTGACAGAGGACCCAAGTTCAATCCCCAGCACCCACATGGCGGCTAAGAACCACCTGTAACTCCAATTCCAGGAGAACTCCAGTTCCAAGGGAATCTGACACCCTCTTCTGACTTCCGCGGCATTGCACAACACGGGTACACAGACCTGCATGCAGACAGTACATTCATATGCATAAATAAGTAAATAAATAAATAATTTAAAAAATTTTTTAAAAGACCAAAAAAAAAAAAAAAACCACAACTGAACAAAACAACCCCCCCCAACAAAACCCCACACCTTTGTTTACAGATATTTTTTCTTTAGAGTTTAGAAAAATAGTAAGAGATGATAACTTGGTGGTGTTAGACAAGAGTATCTGAGACTCAGACCATTTATCTCATGTGAAAAATGTTACCAGGTTCTGATCGAATCTGGTCCTGTGTATCCTTTTTTTCTTTTGTTTTCTGAGCTATAAACAACTGTTTAGAAAAGTTCAGAATAGTTAGTTCATAGGATCCTATAGAACAATAATACAGAACACCTTTGTCAATATGCAGTACTATAGAGATTGGTGGATATGAGAAAAACAAGAAAAGCGTGTTTCATTGTTTTTAAGAAAGTAGATGTGCAGGGCATGTAATCCCAGCACTTGGGAGGCAGAGGCAGGGGGATCTCTGTAAGTTCAAGGCTAGCCTGGTCTACATAGAGAGTTCAGGACAGCTGGGACTACAGGGAGACCCTGTCAAAAAAAGACCAAAAAAAAAAAAAATAGACACTTGACTTCATTGTACTGCTAGTGAATAAGAAGTAATTTAATGTAACTTTGCTTTGAAATTTTTAATTAAAAAAATTTTATTTATTTTTTTATGTGTTTGAATGTACTGTCTGCATGTAGGTTTGTGCATCTGTGTTGTGAAATGCCTTGCAGGTCAAAAGAGGGTGTCGGATTCCCCTGGAACTGGAGTTAAAGACGGTTCTCAGCCACCATGTTGGTGCTGGGAATCTAACCCGGGTCCTCTGCAAGAGCAGTCGGCACTCTTAATCGCTAGGCCATCTCTCTAGCCCCTGCTTTGAAATTTTTATAGGAAGACAAAAGGATGAATTGCTACCATATGAATCTTTTATGAACTTTTATATGTATAAAAGTGGGTGTAAATGATATACTTTAACAAAAGAAATTCAGGAAGGTGCGTTGTTTATGATTTATTCCACTTCAGTCTTTGAAAAATGTTTTATTTTAAATAAATTGACTTAACTTTAGCATCTCCCGAGCCTGTTTAGAGCTGCTGTCAATCACAGCCTTGTTCCCTTTCCTCCTCCCATGTGGGCTGATTCCTACAATCCAGGTTCAGATAGTGTCCTGGTGGAGAGGACAGGGGCAGAGCCACCTCTGCCACACCTATCTATCTGACCTTAGGTGAACTGCCTTTTGGGAACTCGGTTTGTTCCTCTGTACAAAGTGTGGTCAATGAATACGGTATGTACCAGGGGGTGAAATGATTTAATGAATGGACAGTCCAAGGGCAGGGTCTGGAACCTAATGTATCTTCATCATTATATTCTGCAGAATCCCAGAGAAGCAATATTTTGGTTTTCCATTTGATCTTTTATCCCCAGGACCAGGAAAAGCTGCTGCCTTAGGTTTTCAATGGTGGGAATAGAAAGTATAATCAGGACTCCTTTCTGAAGCTCCACCCTTGCAAATAGTCAGAATAGCATTTCTTTAAGCACAGCTGTTTTGAGCAGCTGAGAACTTGGAGAGATACAGAATGTTCCAGAAGTGCACTGATCCATCTTTGGTGAATCCTCCCTATGTAAGAGGTTAGCCTAGTGTCTTACCCTCCTATATCATCCTAAGGGATAATGAAGCAGCTGCAGCCTGTGCCAGTGAGGGGTATCATCTCCAGTCTGCTCTGTTCTAGAAGGGGGAAAAGGAGACCAGGCTTAGTTAATGGCAGATTTGGGGGAATAAAATTTAAAAAGAAATATAGGTCTTAGGGCTGGGGAGATGGCTCAATAGGAAAAGTGCTTGCTAGACAGTTATGAAGTCATGCTGAGTTTGGATGTCAGCACTCATATAAAAGTCACATGTGTCTTGTAATCTGGGGAGGAAAACCAGATGAATCCCTGGAGGTCACTGGCCAGCCAATCTAGCTATGAGCTCCAGGTTCAGAGAGACCCCGTCTCAAAAGAGTAAGGACAGTGGTTGAAGAAGACACCCAGTCTTGACCTCTGGGCTTTTCATACACACGAGTGTACTCACTCACATCTCTCTCTCTCTCTCTCTCTCTCTCTCTCTCTCTCTCTCTCTCTCTCTCTATATATATATATATATATATATATATATATATATCACACAGGATTGTTAACTGTCCAGAATTTTTCCAAAGCATTTTCTCTGTGGCAGGTGTATATCTAATTCCCATGGCTCAGATCCTGTTATTCTTCCTAATTTACAGATGAGGGCATAGAGGTACAAAGGTCATCCAGGGAAGGAAGTGGCAAAGTCTGCACTCAAATCTCAGGAGTCTACTTAGAGAATGTCAGTCCATGTTGTCAGATTGGCTTGGAAACTAGCAGATCTTGTCCTTTGTAGAACAGGCTGGCAGGTTAGAAACTCGGGCCAGAGCTGAAGTTAGAGTTGTAAGCTACAGCGGTTTTTTTTTTTTTGTTTTTGTTTTTGTATTTGTTTTTCCTCTCAGGAACTGATTGGATGAGAACCATTCAAATTATTAAGGAAAGAATCCTTTATTTATCGCCAACTGATGGCAGATGTTAACTATACTCAGCATACATTTAAGGCAACCCTTAGGTGGTAAGCCTTTGATATCTGGGCATTATAGCCAACTAAAATGACATAAAAACTGACCATCTGTAAGTTGCATGCTCTTAAACACTATCCCAAGCTGAAACCTTACTAGGTGGGTAGAGAAGATTTTTATTAAACTAAAGAATTTTTTTCTGAGTACTTGGGAGGTGGAGAAAGGAGGATCAGGAGATCAAGGCAATATATAGGATTCAAGGCCAGCTTCAGCTATATGAGACTGTCTCAAAAAATAAAAATAAAAATAAGCCTATAAAGAAATACTCAGTAGGCTGACATCACAGAAGTGTGCTTTGCCATGTTTAAAATGGAATCTGTACCTTGTTTCTCATCTGTGTATCTTTTAACACCAAACATTGCTGAGTAAGCACTTACAGGTAATATTGTAAGAATGAATGACTGCCTGATTTACATGGTATTTTTCCAGCCATTGAAACCCCTGGATCCCTATTTAAATTCAAAATCATTTGGGCCAAGTGAAATTGAGATTTTATGAATGACCAGTTCCTCAGGAAAAAAAAAAAAAGAAAAAGAAAAAAAAAGAGCATTTTGCATTCTGAATTGAGCATTGTTGCTTCCTGCCCCCTGACATCTGTCCATTTTCATTGACTTGGCAAAGTATTTTGGGTCTGTCACTGCCTGCACTGTGTGTGGATGTGAGTCTCCCACTCATTTGCTGTGCACAGCACACTCAATCACGCCATCTTTGTGTCACACCAGAGTCCAATTCTAGGCTGCCGCTTTGTTAATTTCAAGTCTGCCATGGACTCGAAGGAATTTCCCAGGCCCAGGGCCTTTATTCTCCCTTCTTTTGTCTGGTCCCGTCCTTCTCTTTGTCCTGCAGAGCAAGATCCACCATTGAAGTAGAAGTGCTCCTTTCTCATTTTCACCGATTCAGAGTCCATCCTTGTGGATTGATGGTGTGCTCATTCCGATCTTCATCCCTGATTTAAATATTGAACATCCTGTTCCTGACAGTGGAATCCTTTCTTTCAATCTTGTAAAGTTACTCGGACAGATTTAAATTTGTCACATTCCCACCTGGCAGTGCATGCACATAGAATGGTGACCTTCAGGGAGGGAAGTAGAGTGGCTGCGGACATAAGGTGCGTATGCGAGGGTTGGGGTCAGCTCAGTGGTAAGAGTGCTTGTCTAGCATAAGAAAGGCTCTGGGTTCAACCCACAGCGTGTCAAGAAAACATTTTCAAATGGTTTGTGGGTTAGTGAGATGGCAAGTGTGTGTGTGTACATTTGCCATGGTGTAAGCAGAGAACCTTTTTTTTTTTTTTCTCAGCCCTTAACGGCTGCGCTATTCCCCAGCCCAAGAACCATTTTTTGAGTCCTGTGTTAAGGCGGGGGTCTTGTTTTCTGCAGCTGCACCACACGCTTTCCCTCAGGAATGCTGGATAACGGGTGCACACCACCACATCCAGCTTCTTAGAGTTCTGCAATTGAACTTGGATAGTCAGGCTTGCACCGCTAGCACTCTTATTTTCTGAGCCAAGCTCCCCAGCACTCCGTTGAGAGACAGGGTCTTACTATGTAGCCCTGACTGGCCTGGCTGCTATATAGACCAGGCTAGCCTCAAACTCACAGAAATCTGCCTACTTCTGCCTTCCAAGTGCTGGGATTAAAGGTGTGTGTCACCACGGCTGGCATGTTGCTCACTTGTTAAGCCCAGGTCAGCTTCGTCTGTTTCTGAACTTTTATAGATGGAATCTTACAGTAGATTCTATTCCTGAGTGGCTTCTTTGGCTTAAAGTTGTTCGTGGGATCTCTCCTGCTGTCACTGTCTAACTCACTTTTTCCTTGCTGTGTAGCATCCCATTGTGCAAGCATCCCATAGTTTATCCACTACGCCGTTGATGACTGGGTGCTTTCCAGTTTGGGGATATCATGAAGATTGCTGCTATAACATTCTAGCAAGTGTCTATTGAACATGTGTGTTTCTCTTGGTGTTTACTGAGAAATATATTTGTTATGTCAAGGGGATGCCTATGCTCTGTTTTAGTACATGGTGCCAAACAGTGAGATAAAAGGTAAAAACAGCCAGGTGTGGTGGCGCACGCCTTTAATCCTAGCACTCAGGAGGCAGAGGCAGGCGGATCTTTGGGAGTTCAAGGCCAGCCTGGTCTACAGAGTGAGTTCCAGGACAGCTGGGGCTACAGGGAAACCCTGTCTCGAAAAAACAAAAAAAAAAAAAAAAAAAAAAAAAGGTAAAAACAAACAAAAAAAAGACATGGGACTGGACAGATGGCTCAGCGGTTAAAAGCATTGGCTGTTCTTGTAGAAGACCTGGGTTCAAATCCTAGCATTCACGAGGTGGCTAGCAATCTCCCACAACTCCAGTTCCAGGAGATTTGACACCCTCCTCTCTCCTCCTAAGGCACTGCATGGCATAGGTGCACTTACAGACATGCAGACTTAACACTCATACACATAAAATAAAAATAAATATTAAAAAAATAGATATTCCAAGGTATGCAGTACTGATTACATTGCTTTTAAAAATTGTAAAATTGGGGCTGGAGAGATGGCCTAGTGGTTAGGAGCGCCGACTGCTCTTGCAGAGGACCCGGGTTTGATCCCCAGCACCCACATGGCGGCTAAGAACCATCTTTAACTCCGGTTCCAGGGGAATCCAATGCCCTCTTCTGAGCTCCATGGCATTGCATTACACAGGTGCATGCACCAACCTACATGCAGACAGTACACTCATACACATAAAAAAATAATTAAAAAAAAAAGGAAATCTTACACTTGGGTCCAGAAAGCATCAGGTTGGTTGGTTGAATGAATGCTTCTAAATATGGTTTGCACCCGCTTCTGTCTTTTTTTTTTTTGGTCTGTTTTTTTTGTTTTGTTTTGTTTTGTTTTGTTTGTTGAAACAGGGTTAGTTCCTGGCTGGCCTGGTACTATGTAGACCAGGTTTGCCTCAAACAGAGATCCACCAGCCTCTACTTTCTAAGTGTTGGGATTAAAGGTTCAGGCCATCATACCCAGTCCCTTTTCATCCATTTTTGTGAAGGGGTCTCACTGTGGAGTCCAGACTGGCCCCAAACTCATCGCAGTTCCTCCTATCTCCTCAGCCCTCTGAGTTCTGAGATGACAGGCATGCCCCCACCTCCCAGCTTAACAGTATTCTTTAAAAAAAATTATGTGTATAAATGTATCGCCTGCATATATTTAAGTGTACCCATGTCGTGTAATGCCCATGGAGGTCAGAAGAGGGCATTGGATCCCCTGGAACTGGAGTTATGGATGGTGGTTAGCTGCCATGTGGGTGCTGGGAACTGACCCTGCAGGTCTGGGACCTGAACCCTGGTCCTCTGCAAGAGCAGCCAGTGTGCTTAACCAGTGAACTATCTCGACAGCCCCTACAGCAGCATTCTTAATTTGTGTTTTTTAAAGATAAGAATCAGATAATAATCACAACATGGGTCCAAGGATAACTCCAGAGACATCTTGGCAGCCTTGGGCAAATTTAACAATTTTTTTTTTTTTTGGTTGCTGTAAGGGGTGAGGGGAGAGTGTGATGGCGTGGGGTGCCCGGCACCGCACTGCATTGGGAAGTGAGGGGAGAGTGTGATGGCGTGGGGTGCCTGGCACCACACTGCATGGGGAAGTGAGGGGAGAGTGTGATGGCGTGGGGCGCCTGGCACAGCACTGCATGGGGAAGTGAGGGGAGAGTGTGATGGCTTGGGGTGCCCAGCACTGCACTGCATGGGGAAGTGAGGGGAGAGGTGATGGTGAGGGGTGCCTGGCACCACACTGTGTGGGGAAGTTGGAGGACAACCTTGTGGGGTTGATTCTCTCCTTCCACTTTAAAATTTTTTATTTTGCCAGGTGTAGTCACACACGCCTTTAATCCCAGCACTTGGGAGGCAGAGGCAGGTGGATCTCTGTGAGTTCAAGGCCAGCCTGGTCTACAGAGTGAGTTCCAGGACAGCTGGGGCTACAGGAAGACCCTGTCTCAAATAGAGAATTTAAAAAAAATTTTATGTGTATGAATGTTTTGCCTGCATTTATGTAAGTGCATCACATGTACGAAGTGCCCTTGAAGGCCAGAAGATGGTGTCCAATTTCCTGGAACTGAAATTATTGGCAGTTGTTAGCTGCCATGTGGGTGCTAAGAACTGAACTCGGGTCCTCTGCGAGAGCAGCCAAAATACCTTTAACCACCAAGTCATCTCTCCAGCCCCTCTTTCCACTTTTTAACTGGGTCCTCAGGATCGAACTCAGCTTGTTAGGATTGAGCAGCAAGCAGTTTTATCTGCTGAGCCTTTAACAAATGGTTTTTATGGTTATTGTTTTGTATCTCTTGAATTGGGTCAAATAGCAAATTTGAACTGAATGATCCCTGTCTTCAAAAATATCTCCCCCGAAATATTAGCTTGGAATCGGAGTTCACATTTCTTATTTGGTGATAGAATCGTAATACATAATCCATCTTTATTGTGGGTTCTTGGAAAGACTTAAAGTGGATGATTTTCACAGGTGGATTATCCTGGAAAGAACCTCTGCAAATAATAAAAGCCATAAACACTAGCACAGAGGTGTGGGCGGTCTCCTTCAGATGAAGATGTTCTACAGTGCCAGCTCAGTGGTAAACATGGCCGTGTGGATCAAGGGCAAAGGTTCAGGCTTCCTGGAGGATGATGGAAACAAAACGTGTGTATCCAAGGAACGGGACAGGGCTGTGTGGAATCCTTAACTTGCTGGGTTTCCCCTCATCAGACCCTTTCACAACCTAGGTGTTGCTGAGAAAAATTTTTGTTATCTTGTGCTCTATTTAGTATCTCGACTTACAGGCCACTGAGTAGGATCAGTAAGTTCATTTCTATAAAATCTAGATATAACTGCTTAAACACTGAGTCCCTTAAGCACTTAGATAGCTCATATCTTTTGTAGGATAGGATTTTCAAATTTTTTTTAATATTTTATTTATTATTTTTTCTGTGTATGAGTATATTTCCTGAATGTGTATAAGTACACTTGTATCATGCAGTGACCATAGAGGTCAGAAGAAGGTGCTGGCTCCCCCGGAACTAGAGTTACAGATGGTTGTTAGCTGCCATGTAGGTGCTGGGAATCAAACCCAAGTCCTCTGTAAGAGCAGTCAGTGCTCTTAACCATCCCCAGGATTGTCAAAAAAATATTTTTAGGTTAGCATACAAAGTAATGGGTTTCATTATGGCATTTTTTTTCTTTTTATTTTTTTATTTGCTTGTCTTTTTTTTTTTTTTTTAATTTTTGAGACACAGTGTCCCTTTAGTCCCAGCTGGCCTGGAGCTCACTATGTAGACCAGGCTGGCCTTGAACTCACAGAGATCCGCCTGCCTCTGCCTCCCGAGTGCTGGAATTAAAGGTGTGGGCCACCACACTTGGCCTAAAACGGTTCTTAGCACCCATGTGTGTGCTGGGAATCGAACCCTGGTCCTCTGCAAGAGCAGTCAGTGCTCTTAACCACTGAGCCATCTCTCCAGCCCNTTTTTTTTTTTTGAGACAGGGTTTCCCTGTAGTCCCAGCTGTCCTGGAACTCACTCTGTAGACCAGGCTGGCCTTGAACTCACAGAGATCTGCCTACCTCTGCCTCACAAGTGCTAGGACTAAAGGCATGCATCACCACGCCCTGCTTCTTTTAACCAAGATCTCATGTAGCCCAGGCTGGCGTCAAACTTGCTATGTAGCTTAGGGTTGAACTTTTTTGCTCTGCCCCACTTCCAGGTTAGCCTGTCATCATGACATGTTCTTACATATGTGTCATATTTTATTCGCATAGTATAGGACTTACAGGATTTGATTCTATACTTTAAAATGTACATGTGTAATATTATAATACTTAACCAATTTGCCTTGTAATTTGTCCTTGTTTCTTTCAAATGGAGCTACTGGTATTGTGTGGGTGGTAAATTAGAACTTTGAGATGTGCAAAGATGCTGGTGCATAATGACAGGAGGTTGAAGTGGAGCTATGCAGAGGAACTTCCTAGAAGTAGTTGTGGTGTGGCCAGAGTCTGATACTGCTTTTCCACTCTACAGAACCCATCGCAGAAGCTGCCCCAGCTGGTGTCTTATTGCTCTTGCCATGTTCTGTTTGAGTGATGGGAGGAATGTGTCAGAGCATCTCTCCATGTCCTCCTTTTGGAAAAGCTTCTGCAGCCCTGGCCCATGGTCTCGGGGGCCCTTATCCACACAGGAAAACCCTGCCCCACCTCAATGAGCATCTTCCTCAGAGCCCTTCTGCACAGCCTAGCTGGCCTCTTCTCACATGCTGTGTGGAGGAAGAAGGCCCTTCCTTCACTTTCACCCCAAGCCTGTCACCTGTGTCAGCCTGTCTCTGCTTCCTTGTCAACTCTGCTCTACCACATGCATTCATAGTCCTCGATGCCTTTACTACCATGAAATGTGGGCTTTGGATTTACCTCCTGAAGCAGTTCAGCTGCTGACCAGGGACAATGGGGACAGTCTTGACACTGCCACCAGTCTTCTCCCCAGATACCTTTCTGGGAACTTAAACCTATATTTTCCTTTTCTTCCCTCTACCACCAAGGCACATCTGAGCCTTAGAGCCTGTTTCTATGACTTGGATAACCTAGCCTGGAATTTCCATTAATTTCTGTCACTCCTGAAAGTTTATCTTGAACAGCCAAGAAAGAGTACAAACCTTGGGACCTGGGAGCAGCTCTCAGGCAGGTATGAAGAATTCTGAAAGCCTTTTTGAACATCTTGATTGTGAATATGATTTGCATGCCATAAAGTTGTTCTGTGCACAATTCTGTGGGTTTTAGTGAGTGAGCTCACAGAGTGACACAGCCATCACATATTCTAATTTAGAACATTTTCATAGTCTCAGAAGAAATCCCAGGCCCATTCCAGTCACTCCTCGTTTCCTCTTTCACATCTCTCCGCCTCCAGCTTCTGGCAACCACTCAGCTACTTTCTGTCCCTGCAGATTTGCCTGTTACAGCTATTTGCCATTTGTAGCCTCATGGTTCAATCGTTAAAAGGGTAGTGGTTCACAGTATACACTTTTTTCCTATACAGATTAAAGACATTCTGGAAATTGTGTCTATTAAATAGTTGCTCACCAAGCATGTTAGGGCTGTGATGTAGCTCAATACTTGCTTAGCATGTGTGAGGCCCTAGGTTCAATCCAAAGAAAAGAGGAGATGGGGAGGGCGAGAAAAGGAGGAGAGGAAGAAGAGAAGCAGGAGACTGCTTAACCCCAAATCCTCCCTCCTCCTGCACTCTGAAAGGGACAGCTCATAGGAGATCTTGACCTCTTTCTATCCAGAGCAGGAACAAATCAAAAAAGAGGATTATATATATGAGTAGACGATGGGGAAGATGGCCAGCATCTGAGCACTCAGGAGGGTGTGTGGTGTGTTTCCATCACTGGGACAAAATACCAGAGAAAACAACTTAGAGGAGGAAGGATTTACTTCGGCTCATGGTTTCAAAGGTTTCATATTGTCTCCTCTGTTTGCTTTTGGGCCTTTTGAGGCAGAACATCATGGCAGAACATGTAGGAAGGAAGCTGCTCACCTCAGCAGAGTGACAAAGAGCATAGGAAGGGACGGGGACTAAATAGTATCTTTCAAAGGCACACACCCCCTGCCCCTGGGCCCACCTTCTAATCTCCACCTCCTTCCCAAGGATACCATCAGATTATGAGCCCATGTAGGGTGAATCCATTGATGAGGTCCAGTCACTTTCCCAGGGCCCCTCCCTTTTAATATTTCTCTGGGTACCTAGCCTTCAACACATGAGCCTCTTCGGGGGACACTCCATATCCAAATCATAAGAAGGCAGATGTGGAGACACTGTCTAGAGAAGGCTCAGTTCCTTCCATGTGGAGAGTGCTGCTGGCAGTGACAGAGAATAATTACCAGATGTGAAGACTCTGTGCAGAAGGCTCAGTTCCTTCCGTGTGGAGACTGCTGCTGGCAGTGACAGAGAATAATTACTGCATAGCATGGCCACAGGGCTGCAGTCGATCAAGAGAACCTCCTGGATGTGGGGATCCAGCCCATGGCTTCACTGACCTGGAACGGGATGGGATCAGCTTGGCTGGGGAGGGAAGTGTGGACAGCAGAGAGAAGGAATCAGACACCCAGGGTGGTTAGAGGCTGCTGAGCACTTGGCCACTGCCTCATTTCCAAGACAAGACTTTCTCGTTGGGTCTGTGTGCTTCCTAGAGTCCAGGGCTGCTGGGCATGAGGAGGGGACCCTAGAGATGGGAAATGAGCAGACCTTGGCTTCACGTGCATCAGTTCATACAAACCCAGTCATTGCCCTGGACATGAGGAGGGGACCCTAGAGATGGGAAATGAGCAGACCTTGGCTTCACGTGCATCAGTTCATACAAACCCAGTCATTGCCCTGGGCCTTGAGGGTGCCCTCAGCAATTTTCTCTTCTGTGAAATAAAATCAAGGACAATGCAATGACAAGTCTGGGAAATATTTTAGAGTCTTTGTATGTTTAAGAAAATTGTGTACACGGGGTGCACTTACATGCAGACAATACACTCATACACATAAAATAATAAAACATTTTAAAAAATAAAATCGTGTGTATAAATAAAACATTTTTCTCCTTTGGACTCATATTAAAATAGCATCACATTTCTCCTCCCTTCGGGAACCTTTGTTCAGGTCCTTCATGCTCCGAACAGCCAAAAAATAGTGTAATGGGGTCATTTCACCAGAGAAGACCACTCAGACAAAAAATGATGCCAGTAGAAACTCTGTAGTCAGTTTAGACTACACAACAGACAGTCAGGGGTGTATAGCAAAGAGTTATAGTTGGGAGGAGCTTTATACAGAAAAACCATATCCAGGGGCAGAAAGCTTGAGTTCCCAAGCTTAGGGGTGGTGAGCCCCTCTAACAATTCCTATTCTCTAAAAGCAAGCCAAGCATGAAGTACAGAAGCCGTGAATTCAAGTTAGAATGAGTTTCCAAGCAACCAGGTACATGCTGATCCATTCTCAAATTCTTGCCCTGCTTCGGCTGTCCGTTCCCACACTTTGAGTTAAGTTTTAACTACTGGGCTCAGCCGGGGCTCATCATATGGCATAGCTGTGGGCAATCTTGAGGTGCCTCGTCACAATACCATGAAATGTGGCCCATCCTCTGCCATACCTGTTCCAGTTCGGATATAGAGATAGGTTTTATGTAAGCTTAAGGTGAGCTTGGGGTTATCAGAGCATATTTTGTAACATACAAATTATGTCAGAATGGGTATGGCCCACAGGAAAGACTATGCATAAAAAGTCAAGAGCCTGGAAAACATAACTCAGGGTTTTCTGTGTTTTTATTTTATTTTATTTTTTGGTTTTCCATGTTTTAAACTCCAAGTGGTAGTCAGTGACTTGGATGTTTACAGAGACTGGTGCCAAGTATTAGTGCCACATACTTGAGATGTCTGCAACACAGTCTTGGTCCCTCTACCACAAACTGAAATCCTGGCAGTCTTGAGGTTCTCGAAGGCAGCAATCCCATAGTACATATTTTGAGCCCCACCCTCAAAGATCAAGAGCCACCCCGTGGGTATCTACGTGCATGGTGAGTGAAGAGAGACATGAGGGGTCAGATGAAGGATGAAGATCCTCGCATTGCACAACCCTGCGTGGAGAGAGGAGCAAAGGCAAGAAAAAGTGTCCAGGAATTAAGCTATGCTTAGACTTCACCTTGCCATGTTTACTAATCATTTGTGTGCTATCAAGTGAGATACTATGTTTCTGAACCCCATGGGCCTCTAGCATGGCAGTGTTGCCAGGGGACTTAGAAATGAAGTCTGGTTAGCCTTTCGTATCTGTAGGCACTGCATCCTCAGGTTCACTCAACTGTGGATTGGCAAACATTTGGAAAAAAAATAACTGCATCTGTACTCAACACGTACAGACTTCACCATTCCCTACAGTATGACAGTTGTCTACACAGTACTTAAATTATAGTTTGTAAGTAAACTAGAGAATATTTGAACATTTAGAATATTTTAAACTTTGTGTGTGTGTGTGTCTGTGTGTGTGTGTGTGCGTGCCTCAGGCACCTGTAGGGTCAGAGGACAACTTGCAGGAATTATCTCCTTCCACTCTGTGGATCTGGGTGATAGAACTCAGGTCATCAGCCTAAATAGCAAGCATCTTTATCCTCTGAGCCATCTCACTGGCCTGAGAAATATTTAAAGAATACAGGAGAATGTGTATATATCCTATACAAATACTCCACCATGTTCTATGCACTATTTGAGCATCCTCAAAGTTTGACATCATGAAAGTGAGGGAGAAATCCTAGAACCAGCCTCACTCAGAGATGAGGGATGACTGCAAATAAAACGTGGTTCTGTGTGTGTATACAGTATGGAAGTAGTGCTGAGAAAAGTCAAAAGGCCCTAAAGAATGAGTAGTTCACACATTCATTATGGAAAAAATTAGGCATGGTATAAGAGAACAGGAAAGAAAATGAAAAATATGTGAAGTCCCATTATTTTATTTTATTTTAATTTTTTTTGAAATCCCTTTTTTTTTTTTTTGTATGTGTATGAATGTACTGTCTGCATGTAGGTTTGTGCACCCGTGTCATGCAATGCCGCGGAGGTCAGAAGAGGGTCTCGGATTCCCCTGGAACTGGAGTTGTCCTAGAATTGGTGTTACAGACGGTTCTTAGCCACCATGTGGGTGCTGGGGATCGAACCCAGGTCCTCTGCCAGAGCAGTGGGTGCTCTTAACCGCTAGGCTATCTCTCCAGCCCCGTGAAATTCCATTCTTTTTTTTTTTAACATTTTTTTTTTGTATGTGTATGAATGTATTGTCTGCATGCAGGTCTGTGCACCCGTGTCGTGCAATGCCGCGGAGGTCAGAAGAGGGTCTCAGATTCCCCTGGAGCTGGAGTTCTCCTGGAATTGGAGTTTCAGACGGTTCTTAGCCGCCATGTGGGTGCTGGGGATCGAACCCGGGTCCTCTGCAAGAGCATCGGTGCTCTTAACCGCTAGGCTGTCTCTCCAGCCCCGAAATTACATTCTTTTAATAACAGCTACCACCAGCAGTTTGCTGACCATCTTTTATGTATCTCTATTCAAATACACACAAGGTCCAATGGTTGATATTTGTATTTTTAAAATGAAAATCTTCTCATGATTAACTAAACAGCACCTCCTCACCCTGAAGTAACCAATGTAAGCAGGTGTGTCAGCCCCTATTTTACGTCATGTGTGTATCAGCATATACTATATAGGTATATGTTGATATACAGAGGTAAATAGGGGCGTGCACACACACACACACACACACACACACACACACATATATATATACACACACAGAGGTAAATAAATTTAGTCCCTGTTCATTTTGTCAAATTAGGATATTATGTGTCTGTGGGTGGGTGTCACAGGTATTGGATTTCCATTTCAATGAAATATATCTCTGTGACTTCCTTGTCTAGTATCGATCTCATTTACATGCATAACATGTGAAGGCATGGCTATCATTATTGTCCATGTGACCATTGCCCAGTGATGGGCACGCGCTCTGTTTCCATTTGTTTCTGACTCTACCAGAAGTGTTGCTGTGGCCATCTCTGTGGCTGTCTCCTTCTGTCCCTTTGCTTCTGCTTTTCTGCTTGAAGCCCTTGAAGTAGAGTCACAGGTCTTTCTGCAATCTTTATAGAGGGCTTTTCAGACTTTTCTGGAAGGGTGTATTGCTTCATGTTTCCATTAGCAGTGTCTGAGACTGTCCTTATAACATCCCAGAGTCACACTCTCAGCTCTAGCCAATGTCAGGAATCACTCTCGAACTTTTGCCATCGGATGGATGGAAATGGTACCTCGTTATTGCCATTTGTGTGTCCTTGACTGCCACAGAGGTAGGATGTTTAGATGTGCTCCACTGTGCATTGCTTTCTGATACCCAGTAACACTCTTTCTCTTGTTTGCTTCTATTTTTCCACTTAGTCCTTAAGAGTTCAGAGCTGTCATCTGCACGCACGTTTTCCCAGGCCACTTACTGTTTATCTGTTGACTTTCTTTCTATGGCAGTGCTGTGTCGCTTTTCCTATTGCTGTCATAAAATACTCCAAGAGCAACTTCAGGGAGAAAGGGTTTATTATGTCACAGTTCAAGGTACAGTCCATCATGGCAGGGAACTCAAGACAGCAGGAGCTTGAAGCAGCCGCTTACATTACATCTCAGAAGAAAGCACTGACTGCACGAATGCTGTTCAGTTCCCTTCTCTGCTTATAATAGAGCCCAGATCCCCTCCCAGGGAATTGGAGCCACCCACTATGGGGGGCTCCTTCCACTTCAGTCCAGGCAATCAAAGTAATCCCCCACAGATATGCCTAGAGGCTCATTTCCTAGAGGATTCTAGAGACTGTCAAATTGATAATACCACTAACTATCCCCTGGCATTTTTTAACCTTATCAAGCTAAAAAATTTGTATGGTATCAGACTAAGTTAAAAAAAATTCCTGGGCTGGAGGGATAGTGCTAAGGCTAACAACTAAAACATAAAAAAAAAAAAAATCCCCTTTTTCTTGGTTGTGCATGTAGTTTCCTGGGTCATCTAGTATTTTTATTGTTTTCTTTTTCTTTTTTTTTTTTGTCTTTTTGAGACAGGGTCTCCCTGTAGCCCCAAGTATCCTGGAACTCCCTATCTAGACCAGGTGGTCTTGAACTCACAGAGATCTGCCTGCCTGTGCCTCCAGAGTACTGGGATTAAAGGCACTCCACCACCACCATGCCTGGCTGTTTTGTGTCTTACAATTAAATAAATTCCAGATAGACTTTCGTGTGTACTGTAAGGTGGAAAGCAAATTTAATTTTCTTTCTGAAGAATAACCAGTTGTACCAGCATGACTTATGACTTATTGCAGAAGTCATTTTCTTTTTTTTTTTTTTTTGAGACAGGGTCTCCCTATAGCACCAGCTGTCCTGGAACTCACTCTGTAGACCAGGCTGGCCTTGAACTCACAGAGATCCACCTGCCTCTGCCTTCTGAGTGCTAGGATTACCACCATGCCCGGCTTAAAGACGGTTCTTAGCCACCATGTGGGTGCTTGGAATCAAAACCAGGTCCTCTGCAAGAGCAGTCGGCACTCTTAGCCGCTGAGCCGTCTCTCCAGCCCCTCTATTTATGTTTTAATCAAATGCTTATGCTCTTAGTTCTAACTACAGATAGCATCTTTTTGGTTGTTGTTGTTGTTTTGTATTTTTGAGACAGGGTCTCCCGTTAGTCCCAGCTGGCCTGGAACTTACTCTGTAGACCAGGCTGGCCTTGAACTTACAGAGATCTGCCTGCCTCTGCCTCCTGAGTGCTGGGATTAAAGGTGCCTGGCTCAGATAGCATCTTTTAATATCTACTAAGGTAGTTCATAACACTTACCCATCTTAAATATACAATTCATCAATGATTAGGTATTTCCAGAATTATGTAGCCATCATTCAAGCTAAGTGTAGAATACTTCTTTCATTCCGAGCCAGGCGTGGTGGCGCACGCCTTTAATCCTAGCACTTGGGAGGCAGAGGCAGGCAGATCTTTGTGAGTTCAAGGCCAGCCTGGTCTACAGAGTGAGTTCCAGGACAGCTGGGGCTACAGGGAGACCCTGTCTCGAAAAGACCAAAAAAAAAAAAAAAGGTACTGTCACTGTCAGGCAGTATAGGTGTGCCTTTTCTGGATCATTCCATTCCAAATGTTTTGATGCCTGTGGTTTTTTTTTAATGTTTTTTCCTATTGTAAATGCAACATTTTTCTTGCTGTTTGCTAGAAAAATTCCTATTATATTTGTTTACTAATCTATTGTCTTACCAATATTACCAAGTGATCATAAGTTTTAAGTTTATCCCAAGAACTTAATTTTCTTATTTCGTCTTCTAGTAGCTTATAAGTATTATGTAATAATAGCGTGGGGGGTAGGGGGGAGTGTGCCTTGCTCTATGTATTATAATGACTACAGCTTTTAGTATTTCACTCATTTGAGTGTGTGTGTTTTGCAATAGTCTTCATGTAACTCAGACTTGCTATGTGGCCAAGGATAGCCTTGAACCCTTGATCCTCCTGCCTCCACAACGTAAGTGCTAGGATTATAGGGTGTACTACTATGCCTGGTTTTGTGTGGTGCTGGGGATAGATCCTAGGGCTTTGTGCTTGCTAGGCAAATACTATATAAATTGAGCTATATTCCCAGCCCTAGAATATTTATTTTTCATGTTTTGTAGGTTTGTGTATTTTTCTTTTTTCTTTTAATAATCTTTCCTTTCTTACACATGAGTTCTGTTCCGTTTCATTGTTGGAATTTTTATTGGGAATGGCATTTCATAATTATTTTGATTACTTTCTTTCACTGTTGTTGATTTTTTAAATAAATTTTATTTTACTTTTTTACACTTTTTTACATATATTAATGTACTGTCTGCATGCAGGTCTCTGCACCCATGTCGTGCAATGTCGCGGAGGTCAGAAGAGGGCATCAGAATCCCCTGGAATTGGAGTCAAAGACGGTTCTTAGCCGACATGTGGGTGCTGGGAATCGAACCCGGGTCCTCTGCAAGAGCGGTCGGTGCTCTTAACCGCTAGGCCATCTCTCCAGCCCACTGTTGTTGATTTTTGATGTAAAAAATGGTGTGGCTAAATTCCGTGATCATGAATTGTCCTTGTTTTATGGGATAAATTCTCGAAGGTCAACCTACATCATCCTTTATATACTGTATCCTCTTTGCTAGTACTGTATTTTATATCCTTCCTTGAATTACTGCAGTACATTTGTAAAAAATCAATTAACCTCTACATATGGTTTGATTTCGGGACTCTATTGTATATCCTCCAAGTATTTATCTGTCCTTAAACCAAAACCACACTGTCCTGGTACTGTAGCTTTACAGTAACTGTTGAAATCAGATAGCTTACTTTCCTAATTTTTCCTTTTTTAATATTGATTTGTTTAGGTCCTGTGTATTTTTTCATATACCTTGTTTTCATTCTTTCTTTCTTTTTTTTTTTTTTTTTTTTTTTTTTTTTTTT
>VZQC01002269.1:3436310-3578796 GCA_009823505.1 Rhizomys pruinosus
TTTTTTTTTGGCTTTTCAAGACAGGGTTTCCCTGTAGCCCCAGCTGTCCTGGAACTCACTCTGAGACCAGGCTGGCCTTGAACTCACAGAGATCTTCCTGCCTCTGCCTCCCAAGTGCTAGGATTAAAGGCGTGCGCCACCACGCCCAGCTTTTCTCAGTCTTTTTAAAGTTTTTCTCTGCAGAGCCTTATTGTTTGGACAGAAGTTAACTGTTTCAGTTAGTTCCTTGACCCAGTCCTTTTGTTGTTCCCTCCCATTTGTATTGCTCCAAAATATGCCTATACATACATCACATATATACTAAAATTATGACCTCTGAAAATAAACTGTATGTTAATTCCAAAATATATTTAGTTCACATTTTCCCTTTAATTTTATATTACTCTAAAATATGAATAAATACCCTCCACCCATATACCACAATTACAAAGTCTGAAAATAAGTGGTAAGTTAATTCTAGAGCCTGTTAAGGGATTCACATTATAACACCACCGTTGCCTTCAGATAAAAAGAAATATAACATTAACTTTGCTCAGCTTGCCTTTCAACTAGGGATTTGGTGCTAGCATCCACAAATGAGGGATAACATTCGTCGTTGTTTGTTTTTCTGGGACCGTGTTACTTCACTTAGCATAATGGCTTCTAGTTCCATTCATTTACCTGCAAAGTTCATGATGTCATCTTTCTGTGCCACTGCATAGAACTCCATTGTGTAGATGTACCACATTTTCTCTATCCACTCGTCTGTTGAGGGGCTCTTGGGTTGCTTCCAGCTCTTTGCTCTTGTGAAGAAAGCAGCAATAAACATCAATGTGCATGTATCTCTGAGATAGGACAAGTCTTGTGGGGGTCCTATGTATTTTTATCTCAATTTGGAATCACCTTATCTGTGTCAACAAATGGACTATTAGGCCTTTGGTTGAAATATGAAATAGGATGAATTTAGTCATCAAATTGGAGACAAGGGTCTCCTTGATATGGAGTCCTTAACAATCCACAATAAGCACGTGATATTTAATCTAGTTTTTTTTCACAAACACATATTTCATTTAGTTTTGCTCAAATCTCAAATTTTGATAATCATTTTTTTGTTGTTTGTTTGTTTTGAGACAGGGTCTCCCTATAGCCCCAGACGTCCTAGAATTCACTGGCTATCCTTGAACTCACAGAGATCCATCTGCCTCTGCCTCTGCCTCCTGAGTGCTGGGATCAAAAGGGTATGCCACCACACCTGGTGACACCATAACTTTTTATCGGATGGATTTTATGTATATTTTGCTAAATTCACCCCATCCTTTGTTGTTTTATTGGTTTGTTTTTTGAGACAGGGTCTCCCTACAGCCCCAGCTCTCCTGGAACTTACTGTGTAGACCAGGCTTTCTTGATCTCACAGAGATCTCCCTGCTTCTGCCTTTGCTGGGATTAATGGCATGCTCCACCACACAGCAAAAATTCATCCCTTTCTTAATGCTATTTCAATAGGATGAATTTATTTATTTTATTTTATTTTATTTATTTATGTATGTGTATGAATGTACTGTCTGCATACAGGTCTTGTATCTGTGTCGTGCAATGCCGTGGAGGTCAGAAGAGAGAGTGTCGGACTCCCCTGGAACTGGAGTTCACCTGGAATTGGAGTTTCAGACGGTTCTCGGCTGCCGCATGGATGCTGGGGATCGAACCCAGGTCCTCTGCAAGATCGGTCAGCGCTCCCAACCTCTAGGCCATCTCTCCAGCCCCAAGATGAATATGTTTTAATATTAAGAGCTCTTTCTACCTGGGCATGGTGGCGCACGTCTTTAATCCTAGCACTCGGGAGGCAGAGGCACGCAGATCTTTGTGAGTTCAAGGCCAACCTGGTCTACAGAGCGAGTTCCAGGACAGCTGGGGCTACAGGGAAACCCTGTCTGGAAAAGACCAAAAAAAAAAAAAAAACCCCAAAACTCATTCTTTCTTTCGAGTTGGAGGGAGAGATTTCAACAGCAATAGATCACTTAATTGCCTCAACAGAATAAAACCAACTGTGACAGTCTAGGCCTGGAATGGCTGGGGTGGGGTGGAGGAACGGCAGGTGACAAACACTGGAGCAGCTTTGTTCCACTGGACAGAGCACCTACAATGGAGGAGGACAGCTGGTGGGTAACCCATGCAGGCATCTGGCATGAAAATGGGGGCACAGTGGTGGTAAGGGAGCATAGATGCAGGAGAGGATAGGAGGATGGAGGGAAAGAGAAGGAGAGTCGCAAGCTGCTGAGGTCAGGAGAGGAGTTCCTCAGACACAGGTACACATGTCAACAACTCAGAAGTGCATGCCAACTTGCAGGGAATAAGACATTAGGCCCTTTATAAATAGGTCTGAGGCACGGGGATTAGTAGGTGACTCAGGATCCAGGGTCTTACCCTCAGGATGGCAGAGCTGAAGCAGGAAGTTAGGACTTGTCTAGCACAGGGTGTCCCAATGGGAAGTCTCTATGTTTGACTCTAAACTTGCTTTGTAAGAAGTGGTCCTTGGCCTGGGCCCAGGGTCGCCTGGGGCTGAGAAAGAGGCTGGTAGGGACCAATCCTAAGGGGAGCTGATGGCCAACTCTTTTGGGAGGTTGGAGTGGGGATACACTGAAGCATTTATAGAGAGAATCTGGGTGTCTGCCATCAGTTACCTGGTAGGAGTAAACAAGAGGAAGTGCTGGTCTGCTTTACAGGTATAACGAATTACATTGCAGTCGGGCGTGTTGGCGCACGCCTTTAATCAAGCACTTGGACGGTGAGGAAGGCGGATCTCTAAATTGAGTTTCAAGCCAGTGCCTGGTCTACAGACTTGAAGTTCCGGACAGCGGGCGCTACAGGGATCACCTGTCTCAAAAAACCAAAAAAAACAAAAAAGGAAAAACAAAAAAGAATGTTCATGTGCAGACTGCCATTCCTCTATTCTCCTATGTGTGGCTTTTGAGATGTAGCACATTCATCTCATTGGGGAATGCTCAGCCCGTGCTTCACAGCTCAGCCCTTCCGGAGGGGAAATCTCTGTAACGCCGAGAGGTAGTTTCTCCTCTTCAGGATCAACCACAAAGAAAAGCCTTGGAACTCCGGCCTATTGTTTTTATCTCTCTTTTTTATATAGTTTTTTTTGTTTGTTTGTTTGTTTGTTTGATTTGTTTGTTTGCAGACAGGTCTCTCTATATGCCCAGCTGGCCTGAACTGCACGCTGTAGACCACAAGGTTGGCCTTGAACTCACAGAGATCTGCCTGCCCTCTGCCTCCCAACTGGGTTCTATGGATGGTTTAAGGCTGCCACTGTGTCCAGTTTTGATTAAGACGTTCTAAGACCATGTGGGTGCTTGGAATTGAAACCTGGGTCCTCGCAAGAGCAGCTCGGTGCTCCCCAACCACTGAGGCCAATCTCTCCCAGCCCCGTTTTATCCTCTATCATTCATTCAAGGGAAGACCACAGTCAGGTAAGACTGGCCTCACAGAGAAGGTGTTTGCTGCTGCTTTGTCGCCTTGTGAAAGAGAGAGGAAGGATGGAAGAGCACGTGGTGCCCGGGTTCCAGTGGCAAAGTGGAGAAGGAGACCATGCACTGCTGCTTGTGGCCGTGGGCCTACCATTTGCTCTTTTCATTGAAGACAATGTCTTCCTGTTGGCTTAATCCCAGGGCTAGGCAGGATAGAGGTGCCTTTCATTAGTTGGGAACACTCAAACAGGTGTCAGGGAGAGCAGAATATAGTATTTGGGGGGGTCAGTGAGACACACAGTAGACATTTCCAATGGGCCATCCAGTGTACAAGTTCATGTTAACTAAGTGTATACGCACTGCTGCTAGCTTGCTAGTGAATTTTCCTGCCCTGGCACAAACCTCCTCAGCCTGTATTTTGGTGCCGCTGCTCCCTTGCTAGGGCTTGCTGATTGATTCCACAAACACTTTACCACTGTTTGTGTAAAAATACTTCAAGGGGCTGGATAGTGGCCTCGGTGGGTAAGAGCCCAACGCGTCAACTCGTGCAGAGGACCTGTTTTTGATCCCCAGCACCCACAGGCAGCTGAGAACTGTCTGTAACTCCAATTCCAGGACAACTCCGGTTCCCGCGGGGGAAATCCGAGACCCCCTTTTGACTTCTGAGGGATTGCACGACACGTGCATAAACCTACAATGCAGACAGTACATTCATACACATAAAATAAAAAAAAAATTAAAAGAAGGAAAAAGTACATTCAAATCACAGAAGTAGCAGGGGGAGGCTCTGTTCCTGGTAATTCCTCCCCTCCCCGCCCCCTCGTCTCCCTTGTCCCCATCTCCCCTCCCCGCGCTCCTCTCGCATCCCGTCCCCTTCCTGTTTCTCCCTTTCCCCTCCACGATCTCCTCTCTTCTCTTTCTCGTCCTCGTCTTTCTCGCATAATTTTTTTTTCAAAGTCAATATTATATTGAAGCTCTGTGCATTTCATACAAAATTACATTACAAATCAAATCTAGACCCAATGCCGCCCCCCCTCCCCCGCCACCAGAGCGCATCATTCTGCCAAACATGTTTTTCATCTTTTTCTCAGTCTCTCTCAAAATTCTCAATGCAGGTAGGTTTCAAGCAGGTCATCACCGGTTCAGTCAGTTTTTCTTTGAACCCAGTGTGTTGTTGTTTGTTGTTGTTGGTATTCCTTTCATTATGCATCACTCCAAAATATAAACATATGCATGCCCATGGATCATAGGTTTAAGCATCTTCATCTTATGGTTTTTTTTTATTACGCTGAAAGATGCCATGTTGTTGAAGTCTCCCCCTTAGCAAGCCCAAACCACCAGTGAGTTCTGCCCTTGTGATCCCCAATGGGGGTTTTCCCTTCCCCTGATCACCAAATGAGGTCCAGTAAGCCTAGCGTCCTGTCTTGATCTTCCTGAACGGTCTCTGTGATACTGCGGAGTAGGGGGGAGTCCAATAATGGCAGTCTATACTCTGAAGTAGTAGCTCAGTCCACAATTTTGATGTCTCAGCAGTCCCTATGTCCACAAGTTGGATGTCTCAGTCATCTTGTATTTTCCTATTTTTATGTGTATAGTGTTTTTTTCTAGCATATATTAAATTGCATTCATGTATAAATTGCCCTTGAAGGCAGTAGAGGGCATCAGATCACCCAGAATATGGAGTTAAGAATGGAGGTTAGCTGCCATAATGGTGCTGGGAACCCAAATTCAGGTTTTCTGCAAGAGGAATCAAGGCGCTCTTAACTGCTGACACCTCTCCCCCCCATGCGACTATGTGTTTTGTTTTCTTTTTATGGAAACTAATTTGTAGTGTCTTTCCCAGTATCACAGTTTCCCAATATATAATTTTGCTAAGAAGTCAATCTTGTTTTTTTTTTTTCCTAGTGTCTGGTTTTGATTGAGTGCTAAGAAAAATTTTAGCATAATCCAAACACAAAAAACTCGTTTGGTATTTTTTTTTCCGCGACAGGGTCTCCCTGTAGCCGCCAGCTGTCCTGGAAACTCACTACGTTGCTAGACCAGGCCTTTGGCCTGGAACTCACAGAGAGCTGGCCCTGCCCTCTGCCATCCCAAGTGCGAAGGAGTTAAGGTGTGCACCACCCCACACCCACGCCCCCCCACCCAACGCCCACCCAAACATACTCTTCTATGCTTTCTTCTACAGTCTCACAGAGGAAGGAAAACAGAAATTCAGGCTGGAAACAGGAGGATATCACCTTCAAGGCCCACCTCACGGGGACCCACATCCTGTAGCTCCACATCTTGTTGGAGCTACAGCTTCCACTTCTTTTTTTTTTTCAAAGCCCTGTTTTATTGAAGCTTTGTGCATTTCATACAAAATTTCCAATCCAATCTAGACCCATCCCCAGTCCTGTGCTGCCCACACCAGAGCTCGTGCAGTTCATGCCAAAACAATGTTTCAGTCTTGTTCTCAGTATCTTAAGAATTTTCAAGTAAAGTTTACTGTGTTTTGAGCAGAAGTTCACCATTTCAGTCCATTCTTTGACCCAGTCTTATTGTTTGTTGTTGTTGTTGTTTTTTTTTTTTTTTTTTTTTTTTATTTTTCCAAAATATGCATAGATGCATGCCAATATATCTTTTTAGCATCTTCAGCTGCTCCATTTCTTAAAGGCTCCATGGCCTCCCTAAACAATACCACCAGATCACACACTGAGCACTGGGGACAGGCGATTTCACAACCAAGGCTCTAACAAACTAACTGCTCTGTGATATGACTAGCAATTTAGGAAGCTCAATATGTGATCAGTGTGGAGGATCAGGCACCAAATTAGAGTATCCATGTAATGCGATGTCATAGTTCAGGTACACAGTAGAGTCCGGACTAAGCACAACAGGGCAGATGAGAAACATTTAGTGGACGGAAATGAGTTAAAAGTGCTTGAGTTCAGTGCTTGGCTTGAGATGTCACCCAACCATTCCACGCATGAGAGGATCATTGTGTTAGCCCATTAGCACAGTCTGGACCTTTGATTCATATATTATTGTTTGGAATCACTCTTGCTCTCTTTCACTTCCACAAAATGACCTTGTCTGGCCATTACCTCCACATTACGTCAAGTAGAATTAGCATACATACAAGGGCAATTGGGAGGTGGTTTTCCTCAAGTGTCATGTACTAATAACAGTATTCAGGATTAGTTCCGTTTTCTCCCACCTCCTGTCATTAAGGGTTAATTGTCATCTTACTGATCTAAGAAGAGAAGGTAAAAGAGAGAAGGTAAGAGCTTTTAAAAAGGTGGGTCAGCCGGGTGTGGTGGCGCAGGGCGCCTTTAATCCTAGCGCTTGGGAGGCAGAGGCAGGCAGATCTTTGTTTGTGAGTTCAAGGCCAGCTTGGTCTACAGAGGCAGTTTCAGGACAGCCCTGGGGCTACAGGGAGAAACACCTGTCTGGAAAAGACCAAAAAAGAAAGAAAAAAAGTTTTTTTTTTAAATTTAAAAAAAAAAGGTTGAGCACCTTTAATCCCAGCCTGGAGAGGCAGAGGCCAAGGTAGATCTTTGTGAGACTGAGGAAGCCTGGTCTACTTAGGGAGTTCCAGGCCAGCCTGGGGCTACAGGGAGACCCTATTTTTTTTTTTTTAAAAGAACAAAAAAAAAATTCTTTTAAAAAAAAAAAAAAATTTTTTTTGTTCTTTTTCGAGACAGGGTTCGCCTGTAGCCTCAGCTGGCCTGAGCTCACTCTGTAGACCAGGTGGCCCTTGACTCACAAAAGGATAGCCGCCTGCCTCTTTTGGCCTCCCAAGTGCTAGGATTAAAGGGTGTGCGCCACCACGCACGGCTCTTCTTTTAACTTTTGAGACAGGACCTCACTAATAAAGCTCAGCTGGCCCCAGTCTGTCCTTTTCTGTTGTGTGGGCTACCTAATTAACCTAGTGCACTCTCAGGCCTGGCCTCCAGGATAGGATGCCCGGGCCAGCTGAAGATCCAAGGACCATCCCCTCACATCTGGTATTCATCCGTGAGCACACTGGCTGCTCTGCCTGCTGCTCCTGCCATCCTGCGAGCTGTGTGTCTTTCGGAGCATCTGCTGCTGGTTCTGCACTTCTAGACTTTATCCTTGTGTCTCAGAGCAGCTTTCCCATCCCAGTCCCACTTCTGCAGCCCAAGAGTGGGAGCCTGCCTTGCCATCCCCAGAAGCAGCACTGCTTACTACTTCTGCAGGAGAAGTTGAGGAATGTTGTTGGCAGTAATTTTCGCTGTACACTAGTCAGTTGTACCAAAAAACCCGACATGCCCATAGTGTGCCTCGTTGTGTGTGCCAGGCCTTTACACACACCGGAGCCAGGTCACAGCTGCTCAGCCATCCTTCCAACCTGAGTTGTTTTTAGTGAGACCTTAGCAAGGCTCTGCTGTCAAGGCGCTCCAACCTGATGCCTAGGAATTCAACCCAAGTTTCTTTAGCCATAACAAGAGTCCTAAGGGTTACCTTGAAGGGAGGACTTTTGTAAGAGTTGTTCAGCCTGACATGAAAAGAACTCAAGAGCAGCGATGTGCTGGTAGTGTTGATGTCACTTGACAGCCATAGTCCCATGTTCAGAGGGTAAAGTCAAGCTTGGTGCTCCTGGCTCCACCCCATGCTCCTACCCACTCTTAATTCTTCTTCATGCCCCCTCTGTTGTCTTTTGTTTCCTCCCCCCATGTGTCTCCCTCTAAGAACCATCATTCCGCTTTGATTTGTTTCTCAAAATGTACATGTTGGAGCCCTCCACCACAGGGTCCTCTTACCCATCAGAAAGAACTTTCACCCTCCCTTCCCTGGTAATCCTGCCCTGGTTTTCCTTCATGTTTTATCACTATCTGCGCACTTGATTCACTGTTGCCTGCTTTGGTCATTATATGAATGGAATACTGTATCTAAAGTTCCTGTCTGTGTCTCTCCATTATTGTTTACAACTGTTGTATATGACCATAGTTCATTCTAATTTTTAAGTTTAAAGGGGGCAAAATAATAATTTTTTTTCATGTCCCAATTTTCAATCCAATCTAGATTTTTTTTCAAATAGCCTAGGCTGGTGGTACTGGGGAAATCTGCAGCTGGAGAAATGGCATTTGTTTTGATTTATTCCTCTCCTCTTTGTGACTTCCTGCCACTGATCTGAGACCCTCGGTCTCAAACTGAGGAGAGTCCTTTGCCTGTTTCTTCCTGGGAACATCTGCCCCCTCCACCCAGTGGCTGGCATTCTGGGAAGCAGCCACTCTGGGCTGCTGGAGCTTTGAGGTGCAGCTGCCTCTTTCAAAAGCTGCTGGTGGAATTTTTTCTGGGGTCTGAGAACAGCTGGCTGGAGGCCTAGAAAGCTCAACAAGAACTGAAAAAGGTCTGCCAGAGAGGGGAGGGGGACAGTGGTATAAGTGGCAATTACTGGTTTCCAATGCCAGGTGTCCTCTAGTTAAAGCTTCAGTCAGGGACCTGGAGTCCTCATCCCTCACGTGCATATACCTCTGTCAGCACTCCTCCAGGGCCTGTGGGGTCCAGGCTTGTGAATGCAGAGTTTCGTCATACTTAGGCTTCCTCTTACTTGGCCTCTGGGCACCTGGAAAGAGCCAGTCTCTGCCTGTATGCTCAAGGCTGGGTAGTATACCCAAGGGTACAGAAAGTGACCACAAGCATGTACATACAGTTAAATCTAACCTCTCCAGGGCTGGAAGGATGGCCTAGAAGTTAAGAGAGCAATGATGCTCTTGCAGAGGAACCCGGGTTCAATTCCCAGCGCACACACATGGTGGCCTAAGAAACCATCGTCTCCAGTTTCCAGGGGAATCCGACACACTCGTCTGACCTCCGCGAGGCCAGTGCACGACGGGGTGCACCAACCGACATGCAGACAGTACACTCATACACATAAAAAACAAAAATTTTTTTTTTAAAAAATTAAAAAAAACCTAAACCTCTCCCAACATAATCTCAACCCCTGACCCCATCGCCACAGATAGAGAGAGAGAAGAGAGAGAGAGAGATAGAGAGAGGGGATAGATATAGAGAGATAGAGAGAAGGGAATATAGGCAGAGCTGAGCTTTTGCTGCTGCTGTTTCTCTTCTGTGATTACAGCTAACCTGTCGAACATTGAATCGAGTGGCTCTTCTTTGCACCTCTCACAGCTAATCCTTGGGAATGTAGCTTTTGTCCTTTGCTTGCTGCTGCTGCTGCCATCTCATAGGGCTTGCCAGAACTGAGCCAGACCAATCCAGATGAACTGAAGGGATTAAACCTCTTACTTGATTTTAAGGACTCACTCACACCCTTGGACTACTGACAGGATTTGTTTTACTTTTAGCTCCTCCTTGCCGGAAGTTCTAGGCGGCACCTGCTTCTTGGGCTTGCTTGTGGGAGCTTCCTTGGTCCCAAATTTTGTTTTCTTAACTCTCTCAGGTGCGAGCACTGGTCCACCATATTACCAGCCATCACATGGACAGTTCGGGCTTATGTTTCTCTTGCCTTTTCTCTATCCTAAAGAGGTTCTTCCTGACACTGGCTCTAACCTGGATCATCTTGGTTCTCCCCTGTCTTCTTTGCAGTGCAGTGACAAAAGTGGGGTCAGTACTCTGGGTGTAGGTGCTTTGAGGTCTGCTACAGAGGTCTCCGGTAATAACCCCAAAATGACACATGCCATCTGTAAGCCGGGTGCTGCCCAGCCTCCAGGCTAATGAAAAAGCCCCTGGGAGACAGTGAGAAGCTTCTTTACTAGGCACTTTGGTATAGAAATAAGTTTGTGGCTAAAGGTCCCAGGATGTCACCTAATGGGCATAAAATTGGTCACAGCTCTCTCTAGTTTCTGTGTCTACATGTCTGGTCTTTCTTCATGTCCAGATCCCTAGTGTCCAGGTTCCCCACTAAGTCTTCGGAGGTACCTGAACCCCAGATGAAAGATAGAGGGGCTGCCCTTTGACTCTCCTCGTTCCATTCTCCAGGGTGGGGTTCTACTTACAGAGTTCCTCAAAATGTTTTACAGCTCTCAGCTGACCCAGGTCCTGCCCTTCACTCAGGTCAGTCAGCCTAGGCACTGATACTGGGGCTCCAAGAAGAACCCAGATATCTGAAGGAAGTGACAGCGGAGAATGGAATTTTTTTGTTTTGTTTTAATTTAATTTAATTTAAATTTTATTTTTATATTTTATGAATGTAGTAACACTGTAGGTCCTGTGTACCAGTTTCCGGTCAATGCCGCGGAGGTCAGAAGAGGGTGTCCGGATTCCCCTGGAACTTGGAGTTAAAGACGGTTCTCCAGACTCCAATGTGGGTGCCTGGGGATTGAACCTGGGTCCTCTGGCAAGAGCAGTTGGCTCTTAATGCTATGCCATCTCTCCAGCCTGGAATTCTGTTTTTGGCAGCTGAAATCCCCACTGTTCTTGGAACATTCTAAAGAAATTTGGCCTATTGGGGTATTTGAATAATAAGAAAATGCCCCATTCCCTCATTAGTATAGAATAAGTTTTTAGATTCCTGCTTACTTAGGAAAACAGAAGACCAAGAGTAAGGAACTCAGTCCCGGGGCAGGTGTAGTTTGATTGTGGGACATTGCGGAAAAGAGGTCATAGCAGTGGCAACAGCTGCTGTTTTATTTTCAGTGATCACCTGACTGTCATTGGTCATGGCTTCATATAGATACACTTGGGAGTGTTCCTGTCATTGGTCATGGCTTCATATAGACACACTCGGGAGTGTTCCTCTCTGAAGAGAAGGTGCCAGGACTTGGCTGATGGCAGTGTTGAGTCCACAGGTCTTCTTGGCATTATCCTGTTTGCCTTACTTGTATGCCATACATATTATTCTGTATTAAGTAATTTTAATTTTAATTGGTGCTGGGGAGCTAAGTTAGTGCTTCTCATATGTTAAATGAATGCTCTCTCACTGAGCTATATACCTCCAGCCCCCCATAAAATTTAGTTTAAGTCCTACTCAATAGTTTTGATTAAAATCATTCAGAATTAATTACAAAATTTTACTGTGCTTTATATTAACTAAGTACTATTTGGTACTTTCTAAATTTAGAAAGCAATTTACTTTTTAAAAAATTTGGATTTATTAAACTTAAAACCCTTCAGAATTCCCACTTGCCTTAAACTTCCCCTCTGATTTTTGTGATGTGTTGAAACTTTAATTTGTTATGTTTTAGCTCAAAAGAGACTCCCTCACCTGAACGACTCCATCGTGCTCTGTGTCACTCTCCCTGTACTCCCTTCCCTTTCAGCTTTTCATATACCAACTAGGAAGCCCTACCACAGAGCTGTACCCCACCCTTCATCCTTGCATCCTCATCCCCTTTGGGGATGACTCTCGCTTGAAGAAGGCTGCTAAATGGCATCTTGTTTCGTGCTGATCAGAAGAAACATAACTGTAGGTTTTCCATTTTCATTTTGTTCCCACACAGCTATGAGTGTTGAATGTTGTCTTTTGATCCTGTAGCATGTGTTAACTGCTTAGCTCAGAGAAAACCTACACCTGCCAGCCTGTGTCCTCCCTGATTGGCTTCACCTGCACCTGGAGTTGCTACCCAGATTGCTGTTAGGCTTAAATCCACAGACGTCTTGCCGCTCCCAGGGTCAAGTTGTATGGAAAGCCCTCCCTCCCGTCCCTCCCGTCCTTTGCATAACTGTACTGAAGAGAGATAGCTCAGCAGTTAAGAGCACTGCCTGCTCTTACAGAGGACCAGAGTTATGATTCCCAACACCACATGATGACTAACCAACGGTCGATAACTGCCAGTTGCAGAGGAATCTGAGACGCCTCTTCTGACCTTCGTGGTCATTGCATGACATGGGTGCACGTTACATACATGCAAGTAAGTACACTCATACACATAAAAAATAAAAACAGCCAGGTTTGGTGGACAAAACGCCTTGAATCCTAGCACTTGGGAGGCAGAGGCAGGTGGATCTTGGTGAGTTCAGGCCAGCCTGGTCCTACGGAGCCCAGTTCCAGGACAAGCGGGGTACAGGGGAGACCCTGTCTCCAAAAAGACCAAAATAAATAAATAATAAATAAATAAAAATGTAAAAAAGAAAACAATAATAAAATATTTTTTAAAAGAATTATTTTTATTTTTTTTAAAAAATTACATTTTAAATCCCAGCACTGGGGAGTAGAAGCAGGCAGGATCTCTGTGAAATTCAAGGCCAACCTGGTCCTAACAATTAAAAAAAAAAAAGCACAGATTGAGAGCTGGAAACATAGCTCAGTGGTTTAAGAGGACTGACTGTTTCTTGCGAGGAGGAGGGAAAAAGAGGGGGGACTGGGGTTCAGTTCCCAAGTAACCCACATGGCAGCTAAAACTGTTCATACCTCCAGTTTCCGGGGATCCAATGCCCTCATTATAGTCCGCTGTTGTCATTGCATGACACAGGTACTTACTAATGCATGCATAACACTCATACACTAAAATAAATAAAAAAGAGTCAATACAGAAAAGTGAACAATTGAGGGAAAGTGAGACATTCCCAAGAGTGGGAGGGTTCCCGAGAGAAGAAAAAGCCACTACCACAGACATTTCTGAGGACTCCAGCAAAAGAGGAAGTGTGGGCTACCACTACCACAGATGTTTCTGTGGACTCCAGCAAAAGAGGAAGTGTGGGCTACCACTACCACAGACATTTCTGAGGACTCCGGCAAGAGGAAGTGTGGGCTACCACTACCACAGCCATTTCTGAGGACTCCGGCAAGAGGAAGTGTGGGCTACCACTACCACAGACGTTTCTGAGGACTCCGGCAAGAGGAAGGGTGGGCTACCACTACCACAGACTTTTCTGAGGACTCCAGCAAAAGAGGAAGCGTGGGCTACCACTACCACAGATGTTTCTGAGGACTCCAGCAAAAGAGGAAGTGTGGGCTACCACTACCACAGACATTTCTGAGGACTCCAGCAAGAGGAAGTGTGGGCTACCACTTCCACAGATGTTTCTGAGGACTCCAGCAAAAGAGGAAGCGTGGGCTACCACTACCACAGACGTTTCTGAGGACTCCGGCAAGAGGAAGTGTGGGCTACCACTACCACAGACGTTTCTGAGGACTCCGGCAAGAGGAAGTGTGGGCTACCACTACCACAGATGTTTCTGTGGACTCCAGCAAAAGAGGAAGTGTGGGTTACCACTAACAGACTTTTCTGAGGACTCCAGCAAAAGAGGAAGTGTGGGCTACCCAGTGCCTGTTTTGAATAAGGATCCATGTCTTAAACCAATGCCAAGGTCATGCCGAGGTCTTTATTTAAGAACCCGTTTGCACCTTTCCAGTCTCTTGTGCTGTGCAGCCTTCAGCTGAGCTGTTGGGGAGGGCAGCTGTACAGGACAGACTGCAGGCTCCCAGTGTCTGGCGCCTCCCTGCAGACCCAGGGCGCTGGGGAAGTTGAGACAGAGGCAGACAATTCCAGAATTCAGTGTTGGGTTGGCATTTCCTTGGCAGAACACTGCAGCCTTCTAGGAGTGAGGGGTGTGGGCATTTCATGGGCGCTGCCTTGACCTTGCCTGCTCAGCAAGATGTTCCCTGTGCAGTTCTGCATCTGAACCACAGCAGGTTGCACAAAGTGGGGGTTCTGTTATTCAGCAGGACTGTTGCTGGATAGCAGTAATTGTTGCTATTTTAATCATGGAGAGACTGTCTCTGAAAGGCCTTTCTTCCTGGTTTTAGAGTTGCCTCCCACTCAGAAGTCCCTGTTCCCAGCATGACAAGTCACCTTAGCTCTAACTGGCTCAGGAAATAAAGACTGTGTGCCATAGGATCAGGAAATTGGAGGATATAAGCTATGTGCACTTAGACAAATCTTGGCATATCAAGACATACACCATCTTTCTGTAGAAAGAAAGCTTTGCTGCTCCCTGAATGAATTGAAAATTCTTAAGATGTCTGAATTTGAGGTGGAGCACCATCCTGTTCCTGCTAGTTGGATTTCCTTATTTATTGTTAGAAGTCCAGAGACTAGAGGGAAAAGTAGGCAAACTGGACACATCTATACAATGCTAGAGTTCCGTACTTCTGATTTATTCTTTGTAATAGCTTTAAGTATCTGGCCAAGAGGACAGAAATGTGTTCTGAATTCTTTTGCTCGCCTAGACAAAATAGCTGGCTGATTGAAGTTTTTTGGTTAAGGCATATGAGGCAGAAGTCTTAAAAGGGGGTGACATTTATTATAAGGCCTGGTTGTTCATTAATGATGATTTGATTATAATGCTCATTTCTGCTTAATGTGATGCCTTAGTCCATGCAGATTGCTAGAACAAAAGGAGCATAGATTTGGTGACTGCAACAGTTCTGAAGTCTGAGAGTGCTGGGGTCAAGGTGGCTACGGATTTGGTTCTTGACGAGGGCTCTCTTCTGAGCCTGGGAACAACCACCTTCTTGTGTCCTCATGTGGAAGATCAGGCACAGGAGAGGTGGGGGATTGATTGTTTTCACTTTCCTATCTATTCTAATAAGGACACTAATACCATCTTTTTTTGTTGTTGTTTTTTCCTTTTTTTTTTTTTTTTTTTTTTTTTGTTCCAGCTGGCCTGGAATTGCTATGTAGACCAGGCGGGCCTTGAACGCACAGAGATCCCGCCTGTTTCTGCTTCCCGAATGCTGGGATTAAATGCGTGTGCCACACACCCTACCCAGTAATACCATTCTTAAAGGTTTCATCTTCATAACCTAAGTACCTCTCTGGCACTATCTCCCAGTACCATCTATCACACTGAAGAGTCAGGCTTCAATGTTGGGGGTAAGGACACCCAGAATGTACTTCATAACATGTAGTGACCCAGTGTGCCAGATATGGGCTCTGACATGCAGACACTCAGAGCCCGTATCTGGTGAGAGTAAACTGAGTGAGTCGAACACCATAAACTGATAAAAACCAATACTAATGTTCTGTAGAGCTTCCATTTCCTTTTAACAACTCTAGAACATTGGCTCAACTGGCTCCCCAAGAGCAAAAAGACAGACTATCCAGGGGGCATGGACGGTGCTTAAGAGCCTATATTTCCATAACCTTCAAATCTCTCCCTTTTGGGGAACTCTGTAGGGAGGGCCAGAGAGTTTATTTCCACTGACTCTGTTCTGTTCACGCACCCTTCCACATACAGACAGCGGCAAGGCAAGGCTGTGGAGAGATGCCAGGAATATGCTTCCTTTGTTTAATTTAGCAAAGACTAGCAGGGCAAGCTGTAGGAACAGGTGCTAATGAGGTTATGGGGGAGGTGAGAAGCATAATGAATGTCAACAGTCAGCAGCAGAGGGATAGAAGGGCTAGGCGTCTTGGTGACATAAACTTGGAAATGTAAAAATGTGTGGGTGAATAGTGATGTCACAGGCTTTCCCATCATCACCGAACAGCTGGTCTCACCAGTACCAGCTCTGGTCTGGTAGACTGGCAAAGGCACATAGTTTAATCCAGTATCTGTCCAGTTTAGGAGTTATCTCTTTACCCTCGGTTTCTCTGGGAAGTGATTACCTGTGGCTCCCTTATATAGTAGACTGACTTCCTTGGAGCAGTGCAGGGCTGACCGTTTTCAGAGTATCATCCAGTGGCAGGAATGAAAGAGAATAGACTATTAGGGTGCATGTAGTGTTCTTTTTAAGAAATATTCTCCAAATGTATAGACAGGGACTATGTCAAACAATTGTGCTATATGGTATTATCCTAACAAGGCAGAGTAGGTTTAGGGTGTTCCAAATTTTTGGTAATCCCAAAAGGCTGACCCCCACAGATGTTTCTGACAATAGCAGTCCGCAGTGCCTCCTGCAGCTTGAACCAGGATCCAGGATGTTCTTCATGACATGGGGTCAAATCATGCCCCAATGCTAGCCTGTGATATGTACCAAAGTGGCACCTCTAGGCAGCTGCAGATCTGGGGGCTGGGTCACTGCACTTCCATATTGGTAGGATGACTTATAAGGCTAAGGGTGTGGCATTTGTATTTGTCTGCTAGGGCCACCATAACAAAATGCCACCGACAGAGTGGCTTAAACAATAAAACCTTATTTGCCTTCAATTCTGAAGCTGGAACTCTAAAGTTCATTTCTGGTAAGGGCCTGTTCAGGCTGTTTGATGGCTACCTTCTTCTACCTTCTTACTCGGTCCTCATATGGCTTTCCACTTCCCGTTCTCCTAGGTTTTTAGAAGAAAAAAGGAAGAGGAAGAACCATTCTGGTGTCTCCTCTTACAAGGGCGCTAATCCTACTTTTGTGACCTCATTTAGCCTTAAAGATTCCATCTCCAGATATAGCCAGTTAGAGCCTCAACCTATGCATCTAGGGGTGGGTAGATGCAGTCAGTCTACAACTGCTCCAGAAACAAACAGGCTGGATGAACTTTTAATGCTATTCTTTGTTTAATTTTTTTTTTTGGATGTGTATGACTGTACTGTCCTGCGTGGTAGTTGGTAAACCCATGTCGCGCAATGCCGCAGAGGTCCAAAGAGGGCGTCGGATTCCCCTGGAACTAGAGTCAAAGACGGTCCCTTAGCTGTCATATGAATACTGGGGACCGAACCCTGGGTCCTCTGCAGAAGAGTTGGTGCTCTTTTAAACCACTGAGCCCATCTCTCCAGGCCTCATGTCTATTCTGACAATAGCTCTGTGGACTTTGTGGAAGTTTCCCTTAAACGTTTGTAATCGTTCCTCTTCCCTCTGGTAATATGGAGACGGTCGTTGAACCTGTCTGGGACAGGTAGGGATTAAATAAAACAATGTAATTATGGGTTTGGTCCAGGGGCCTCCCTGTTGTACAGTAGGGCTTTGGCACTCCCTCTTCAGTGGTCCTAGGACTGCAGTCTAGTCTAGATTTCCAAGACTAGCTCAGGCCTGTAGGCATGGGATCCGTAGACCAAGGAGAGTCTAGGATTGCCCAGTGTTCTTCAGGGCAGCTGAGCCTTGTCTGGCCATATTTGCCTTCAGGAATTTCCAAATGGGAAACGAGATGGTGGTGGCCCAGAGTCTGAGAGAAGGGGAGAGAGCCCTTGAGCAGTTTGGTCCCCTCTTCTGAGATAGGATGGTACTGGCGGAATCCCACCAGCTGGCCCCAAATGAAGGTCACCTCGGATTCCTTATGGCTTCCTTGTTAGCTTAAAAATAGTTAAACATAATCATTCAGGTTACAAAAGTAATTCAAATTTACTGTATAACATAAATCATTGAAAATGCTGAACCTATGAGAAATATTCCAGTCACCCGTGCTGCCTGTACCGAGTTCTCTCTACTGAATTGCTTGCTGTTCAGCCGTCCCTTCCTCTGCAGCATGTGGCTTTCAACAAGCTCCTGTTACCTGTTACTTTCAAAACTTATGTTTCCTCCTGTTCAATTGGAGCTCAAACTTTCCAGCTTGTTCCCCCTTTGCAGGAGCGTGTGTAAAGTTCTGGGCATGTGATGTCACTGCTACTGTTTCCATTGAAGACAGTGCCCTTGGTTTTGAATCCAGCAGCAGAATTAATCCTCTACGTCATTCCTCTCTTAGTCTTCCATGTTCCCTGCCCTGCATGCATGTGCTATGAGCACTGAAGCAAGCAATATTGTTATTTGCAACATGGACATAATGAGTGTGTGGCAGTGTTCCAGTATAAGTGAGCCTTAAAGCTGATTAAAAGGCAAGAGCCTAAGCCGGGTGTAGGCCCTTAATCCTAGCACTTTGGAGGCAGAGACAGGCGGATCCTATATGAGTTCAAGGACCAGCCGGGTCTACAAGGAGCGAGTTTCCAGGCAGCTGGGGCGACGGAGATCCTGTCTTGGAAAGAACCCCCCAAAATAAACAAAAACGAAAAAGGCAAGAGCTATTTGTTTACATGAGCTTTTCAGTGTGTGTCCGCTTTCAGCATCCATCCCAGCACTCTTCAACTGGGAACTTGGGCCTGTCCTTTCCTGGTACACACACCTGGGTTTGAAAATGAAACAGGAAGGAAATGGCTGAGGGAGAGGATGTTTGGCCGAGTAGCTGTTCCCGTTACCTGAGAACCAAACTTATCTCCAGATTATTGGTTATGAAGTTGACTCCAGTTTTCATATTTCAGGACAAAAGATGCCCTGATATGAGTTCAGCTTCAGACAGCAGCAGTCCCCATCGTCCCCCATCTAATAGGAGAGACCTGTCCTCCTACTCCCATGCCTGTCCTGCAAATCCCTTGCCACTGGAGGAGCAGTCCACTTTGTCCACAGAGGTCAAAATGATACCTTGTAGGGAACAGACGTTCATAGAGCACCTGTCTTGTGTCCCAGCGCTCCCTTAAGTAGGAGCTCCCACTTCCCATCAGAACAGGAGCACCTGCTAGTCAAGTTCAGAGGGCACTGAAAGCTTCCTCGGAGTTGAATACACATGTGCATAGGCAGCTTGAAAACAAAAGCACAAAACCACTGCTTGAAGCACCTGTATCCACAAGAACAAGCCAAGCTCTCTAGGGTGTTGATAGATCTCTCCTTTGGAGAGCTGGCCCTTCCACAGATACAGGGACACTTTTGGACACTCCAGGGACTTGCCTGGTGGACAGAAAAGTTAATTGATGATGAAAAAAAACCCATGTTGCTTCCTTCCTCTGCACACAGCAGTTTGATGTATCAGAGACATTATATAATCCTGACAGTGTATTGCCAGATGTCCCAGAAACAATAGGAACTGATATGCTGTTCCATGCTTTTTTTTTATTTTTAACTTTTAAGTTACATTTTATTATAATTTGAGTATGGAAGGGTGCATGCCACTGCATACATGTGAAGGGCAGAGGAAAACAGGAGTATTGCAGGAGTTTGATCTCTCCTTCTACCATGTGGGTACTAGGTATCAAACTCAGGTCATAAGACCTGGTAGCATCCTTTAAACCCACTGAGCCATCTTGCTGGCCCTACTCATGCTTTAAACTGTGTTGGTTGTCAGAGTGCAGTTGGTAGTTGAGTCATTCGTTCATTCCAGTAATTCACAGTCGCCGAATTTTAAGGAATCCCTATTAGAGTACTGGGGGAAAGAGGAGGAATCATAGATGAAATGACTGAATGAAATTCTGCTGTTGAGGGTCGCAGTCCATAAGTGGGGATAGAATCTAGCACCATGAAACACTCGAGTCTATGGAAGACACAGAGAGAGTCAGGGGAAGTTTCTTTGAAGAGAGAACAATTGACTCAAGTCCTGAGTGAGAATTTACCATGTGTAAAAGTGGGCTGTGTTTGAGCCCCAAATCTGGTACTGGGGCTTGGCCATTTGTACTTTACACAACAACTCAACAATATTATTGTACAGCTAGCCACAGAGCCTTTGTGAGTGGGAGACTTTTGCAGGCTAAGAAGGGCATGGAGGTCACTGACTCTATGAAGAATGTCATGAATTAGACAGCTGGGGTTTGGCGAATGCTGCTCTGAGACACACCCCCAGGAGCCTCTGGTATCTCCAGAATTCCACGAAGTACAGGACAGATATTGGTCATATAAGCCATGTTGGTTGCATTGGCTACTTGGGGTCTGCACATTCCTCAGCAAGTCCAGCTTTCCTGTTTGTAGAATGCAACTTTTCATTTGTATAATTTGGTGCCTAAAAGTAGATTAATAGATATGAAAATGGGTTTATGTCGGCGTGGTGGCACATGCCGTTAAATCCCAAGCACTCGGGAGGCAGAGGTAGGTGGATCTCGTGAGTTTCGAGGCCACCGGGTCCTACAATTAAGCGCCAGGACAGCTGGACCTAAAAGGGAGACCCTGTCTCAAAAATACCAAAAAAAAAAGGGGGGGGGAATGTTTTATTAAACTCTCATAGCAAGCTGGTGGGGTGTACATATCTGAATCCCAGTACTTGGGAGATAGGTGGAAGGAACAGTAGTTCAAGGCCGCCTGGGCTACATAGGCTACCTAAACTGACCTAGTGCTTTGGGAAGGTAAAAAGTGATGTTTCTGGGGCTTTGGGGGAGATGGCTCAGCAGTAAAGTGCTTGCTTACAAGCTTGCAGACTCGAGTTTCCTCCCTAGCCCCAGGTTGAAGGCTGGGTGTGGTGATGTACTCTTATAATCCTAGTGCTAGGGAAACAGAGACCAGAGGATCCGGAGGCTCAGGGCACACACCTTTAATCTCAGCAGTCAGGAGCAGAGACAGAAAGATCTCCTGGGAGTTCAAGGCCAGCTGTGGTCTACATGATGGCTCCAGACCACCTGGGCTAAAGGGAGAACCTGCCCGTCAAAAGACAAAAGCAAAACAAAAAAACAAGGTAATATAATCCTGAGGAACAACACCCAACACCCAAGATTGACCCTTGGCCTCCACACACACATGCGTACACACAGTTATGTGCACCTGTGCAGCGCGCGCACACACACACAAACACACACACACACACAGAGTGATATTTCTGTAGGCCCCAACTCCACTCCTTCCTTTTTTCCAACTTTCCCATTACTACCATAGGGGCGGGATTCCATCAAGGCCTACTTGAGCGGCCTGTGGTTGAAGCTGGCTGCAGGACCAGTCTTCTCAGTTTCCATTCCCTGTTCACCCTGACTATGGAACTGAGCTTTGAGAGAGAAAGCTTTGGCCGGAGTGTCCTGTAAGAGACGTTGAACTCTGACCAAATCCCTTTCTTGCCTTCTGTAGGAACATGCTTGCCAACTCAGCCAGCGTACGGATTCTCATCAAGGGAGGCAAGGTGGTGAACGATGACTGCACTCACGAGGCAGATGTCTACATTGAGAATGGCATTATCCAGCAGGTGGGCCGTGAGCTCATGATCCCTGGAGGGGCCAAGGTGATTGATGCCACTGGGAAACTGGTGATCCCCGGTGGAATCGACACCAGCACTCACTTCCACCAGACCTTCATGAATGCCACATGTGTGGATGACTTCTACCATGGGACCAAGGTAATGTTCCTGTGCGACCAAGGTGGCTTCCTGTTTGCTGTTTTATTTTGCTTCTGGGGCTGCTCCAGAGGAGACCCACATGAATAGGTACTTTGCTATATTGCTACTGGAAGAAGGGTGTCTCTAGGGGCCACTGTGGCTGCTAGTATAGGGACTTCCAGCAGAATGTAAGGGATCCATTTAAAAGAAAAGCATGTTTAAGGGCCTATTTTTGCTGATCAAATCACTCATATACTGGGCCCGGAGCTGACGTTTATTTTTGAATATTTCATTCATGTAAATAAAGACCTAGAGAAAGATGAGAGCCAGCTGGTGTTTATTGCTGTGTAGGTTTGTTTGGTGGACTTGTTTACACATGGTGAGCTAAATTAAGTCCCTAATGTCTGAGACAGATTTTAAAGTCACCTCTAGCTGTTTTAAATGGTAGGAAGTGAAAAAGAGATAAAGCTATCTTCTGTAATCCCTCCTGCCTTATTCCATTATTTTTATTTAGATTTTTTGAGTTTAGGGCTCACTATTTGCTCTCGTTGGCCTGGACTCGCTAATCTAGACCAGGTGGGCCTAAAACTCACAGAGATCCGCGTGCGGTCTACCCACCCCAGTGCTGAGATTAGAGGCATGGGCCATGATGTCCTCATTTTTTTTGTTTCTTTTTTTTGGAGACAAAGGTCTCATTTGGGTAGCCCCATGTTGGCCAAACCAACTCGCTATAAATCCTTTCTCGGCCATCCTAAGTGCAGGATGACAGGTGTGACCAACAGTGAACGCTTTATCCATTATTCTTAAAATCAGCTTGAAAAGTACGAATTGGTTGTCATTTCTATGTAAATTATTACAGACACTATTCAAAGATTGACAAACTGAATATGAACTATTTCCCCAAATGCAGAAACCTAGACCTGTGAAATACATGAATCAGGAGAAAACTGCATTTTGCGTTTGTTGGGAGCTCTGGTCACTGCTGTCTCCCACTTTTGTGATGACTTGTCACATGCCAGCCTTTCCCCGGACAGCAGATCACGGGCTAGTGGAAGGGAAGGTTCGTCTATACTCTTCTGCTCTCCAGAGCCAGTGCTGACCGGAAGCTGGAAACAGTGGAATGTTTGTTGAATACCAAGCAGGCAACAGATCCCTGTGCAGGTGTTTTTAAAAATACAAATTAGGGACCTGGAGAGATGGCTCAGCTATTAAGAGCACTGGCTGCTATTGTAGGAGACTGGTTTAAATCTCAGCACCCACATGGCAGCTAACAACTATCCATAACTCCAGTTTCGCAGGGGAGCCAACTCCTTCTGACCTCTGCAGTCATTGCATGGCATGGGTAAACGTACATATATGCACACCTTTAATCCCGCACTTTGGAGCAGAGCAGGTGGATCTCTGTGAGTTCAAGGCCACCTGGTCTACAGAGTAGTTCGAGGACAGCTGGAGCTACGGGGAGACCCCTGTCCCTCAAAAGACCAAATAAAAAAGAAATAAGTTAAATAATAATAAATATTTAAATAAATACACATTGAAAATAATCTTGAATAACATGTAAAAGAATATGAATCAGTCGCAGGGGACACACAAGTTCCCTGTGCTGGCAGCATACATTGTACTGCCCGGCTTTGGAAGAATCACCTCCAGTGCTGCCTGTGTGAAAGAGATTCACCAGTTCCTGCCCTCATAGGTTGAGTTCTATGGCCCACTTAGACCTGACACCTCAAAGCCTCCGAAGTTCTATGCCCCGAAAATCCTACCTCCATTGTCTGGGGTTCTCAGGGGACTCCTCCCCCATGCTCAGGACCCTGTGGGATTAATTTTCTGGGAGCTCAGGTGTACTTGCTGTGAGGCAGTGACTGATGAGGTCCCCCAAGCCTACTTTGAGGATCTTTGCTGGGGCTGCGGGGACAAAAGAGGCTGGTCTTGGGGATACAGCCCTCTGGGCCTGCCCACCACATGCACATAGCCTAGAAGTGTCCCTGAGGTGAAGACATACCCGTTCCCAGTTTCAGAAGCATACAAACAGGACTTGGAAGCTTGATTGTACAGAGGTTTTTGTTGTTGGGGTCCCCCACAGGAGCCACAAGTTCCAAGTCTGAGCCAAGGCAAAGATGTTTCCTGCCACCAAGGCACTGTCTCAGCCCAAGGGAGACAAGACGGCAGAACTCCTCCCTTCTCCTCTGGTTATGATGGTGGCACTTGGGAACTTTCTGAGAGGAAGCATACCCTGGTCACCATCGCATACACTGAGCTAAGGCCCAGCCAGTTTCATTTAAGGTTATTGTCATTTCTATGGAAGAGCAGCATTCACACACAAGTGTACAAGCATCCAGAACTGTTGCAGTGGAACATGCCCTCATCACCCACTCCTTTAAATGACTAAATAAACATCAGCAACACCCAGAAGTCCCTAAAGTCACTGGTCTCCTTCAAGCATAATAGAAATACTATAATTTATACTCATGAACACACACCTGGAGGTATCAATTACATACCATATAATTCACTATTTAAAGTGAACAGGGGCAGGTTTGGGGGTACATACTTGAGGGGCCCAGGCAAGAGGACTGCCGAAGTTTTAGGCCACCTTGGCTACATAGAATCACATCAACCAGGACTACCCAGAAAGATCCAGGCTCAAAAGATAAATACCAAAGCATATGAGTTAGTGGGTTTTAGTATATTTGTTGTATATTTATTATAAACTGGTTTTGACTGTTAACCGCTTTTAGGGGGGGATGTGTGCTGCGTGTGGTGTGGGCGTTTGTGTGTGTGTGTAAATCCAGTAGTATGTATCTTTACATTGGGTTCTTTTGCTCAAACTCCTTCCAAGTCGTTGCATGTTGTTGTAGTCTAGTCATTGCTATTCCATGTTAGGTGCCACATAGAACTCAATCCACCCAATCCTTAATGGCATCTGGTCCTTGCCAGTTTGAGCCTAGTACAAATACTGTTGCTGTGAATGATTTTGTCTGTCCATGTATTTTGGCAAACATGTATGTACACAGGGTGGTTCATATCCCTGGGAGTATAANAAGAAGACCCTGTCTCAAAAAGACAGAAAAAAAAAAAAAAAACCCGTGATAATGCCTCATGTAGCAAGAAATTCCTAGGTCTTTTTATTTTTTTTTTTATTTTATTTATTTCTGTATGTGTATGAATGTACTGTCTGCATGCAGGTTTGTGCACCCGTGTCGTGCAATGCCGCGGAGGTCAGAAGAGGGTGTCAGATTCCCCTGGAACAGGAGTTCTCCTGGAATTGGAGTTTCAGGAGGTTCTCGGCCACCATGTGGGTTCTGGGGATCGAACCCGGGTCCTCTGTAAGAGCGGTCGGCGCTCTTAACCGCTAGGCCATTTCTCCAGCCCGAAATTCCTAGGTCTTAATGCCTGCCCCACAGCGGTTCCATTGGCAGACCGCGGCACTGGCACAAAAATAAATCTTTTTTCCTTTGAAATTTTTTAATTTTTTCTAGTGGTTTCCTTGGGTGGTCCTTGACTCCGCAACATTTCTCCTCTCATTGACTGCAGCTACCTACTCATTAAGCAACTCCTTATTTCCAGTCTGTGGGAACTACCATTCTACTTTCTGTTAAGAGTTCCACCAACTGCTCTTGCAGAGGACCTGGGTTCAATTTCCAGCACCCACATGGCAGCTAAGAACCGTCTTTAACTCCAGTTCCAGGGGAATCTGACACCCTCTTCTGACCTCCGCGGCATTGAACGACACGGGTGCACCAAAATACATGCAGACAGTACACTCATACACATAAAAAATAATAAATTAAAAAAAGAGAAAATTTGAGAAAAAAGAAAGAAAGAAAAAAAAAAAGAGTTCCACTACTAGACAGGCTTGGTAGTGCATGCCTTTAATCCTAGCACTCAGAAGGCAGAGGCCAGCCTGGTCTACAGAGCGAGTTCCAAGACAGCTGGGGCTACAGGGAGACCCTGGCTTAAAAAAACCAAAAAAAAAAAAAAAAAAGAATTTCATGTGCAGACTGCCATTCCTCTATTCTCCTATGTGTGGCTTTTGAGATGTAGCACATTCATCTCATTGGGGAATGCTCAGCCCGTGCTTCACAGCTCAGCCCTTCCGGAGGGGAAATCTCTGTAACGCCGAGAGGTAGTTTCTCCTCTTCAGGATCAACCACAAAGAAAAGCCTTGGAACTCCGGCCTATTGTTTTATCTCTCTTTTTTTATAGTTTTTTTGTTTGTTTGTTTGTTTGTTTGTTTGTTTGTTTGAGACAGGGTCTCTCTATAGCCCCAGCTGGCCTGGAACTCACTCTGTAGACCAGGCTGGCCTTGAACTCACAGAGATCTGCCTGCCTCTGCCTCCCAAGTTCTAGGATTAAGGGCATGCACCACCACGTCCAGTTTAAAGACGGTTCTTACACGCCATGTGGGTGCTGGGAATTGAACCTGGGTCCTCTGCAAGAGCAGTCGGTGCTCCCAACCACTGAGCCATCTCTCCAGCCCCGGTTTTATCTCTATCATTCATTCAAGGAAGACCACAGTCAGGTAGACTGGCTCACAGAGAAGGTGTTGCTCTGCTTTGTCGCCTTGTGAAAAGATGCCACGGTGCCCGGGTTCCAGTGGCAAAGTGGAGAAGGAGACCATGCACTGCTGCTTGTGGCCGTGGGCCTACCATTTGCTCTTTTCATTGAAGACAATGTCTTCCTGTTGGCTTAATCCCAGGGCTAGGCAGGATAGAGGTGCCTTTCATTAGTTGGGAACACTCAAACAGGTGTCAGGGAGAGCAGAATATAGTATTTGGGGGGGTCAGTGAGACACACAGTAGACATTTCCAATGGGCCATCCAGTGTACAAGTTCATGTTAACTAAGTGTATACGCACTGCTGCTAGCTTGCTAGTGAATTTTCCTGCCCTGGCACAAACCTCCTCAGCCTGTATTTTGGTGCCGCTGCTCCCTTGCTAGGGCTTGCTGATTGATTCCACAAACACTTTACCACTTTTGTGTAAAAATACCTTCAAGGGGCTGGAGAGATGGCCTAGTGGTTAAGAGCGCCAACGCTCTTGCAGAGGATCCGGTTTCGATCCCCAGCACCCACATGGCAGCTGAGAACTGTCTGTAACTCCAATTCCAGGACAACTCCAGTTCCGGGGGAATCCGAGACCCCCTTTTGACTTCTGAGGCATTGCACGACACGGGTGCATAAACCTACATGCAGACAGTACATTCATACACATAAAATAAAAAAAAAATTAAAAGAGTAAAAATACCTTCAAATCCAGATAGCAGTGAGGCTCTGTTCCTGTAATTCCTCCCCTCCCCTCCCCTCTTCTCCCTTGTCCCCTCCTCCCCTCCCCTCTCCTCTCCTCCCCCTCCCTTCCCTTTTCTCCCTTCCCCTCCACTCTCCTCTCTTCTCTTTCTCTTCTCTCTTTCTCCATATTTTTTTCAAAGTCAATATTATATTGAAGCTCTGTGCATTTCATACAAAATTACATTACAAATCAAATCTAGACCCATGCCCCCCTCCCCCGCCACCAGAGCTCATGCATTCTGCCAAACATGTTTTTCATCTTTTTCTCAGTCTCTCTCAAAATTCTCAATGCAGTTCGTTTCAAGCAGTTCACCGTTTCAGTCAGTTCTTTGACCCAGTCTTGTTGTTGTTGTTGTTGTTGTTATTCCTTTCATTATGCATCACTCCAAAATATGCACATATGCTGCCACATGGATCATAGGTTTTAGCATCTTCAGCTTATGGTTTTTTTTATTAGGCTGAAAGATGTCATGTTTGAAGGCTCTTCCTTAGCAAGCCCAAACCACCGTGAGTTCTGCCCTTGTGCTCCACACTGGGGTTTTCCCTTCCCATGATCACCAAATGAGGTCCAGTAAGCACCTGGTCCTGTCTTGATCTTCCTGAACTGGTCTCCGTGATACTGCCTGAGTAGTCCAATAATGGCAGTCTATACTCTGAAGCGGCAGAAACCCCAGTAGTACCTCAGTCCACAAGTTGGATGTCTCAGCAGTCTTGTCTTTTCTATTTTTATGTGTATGAGTGTTTTTCTAGCATGTATTTAATTGCATTCATGTATACATTGCCCTTGAAGGCCAGTAGAGGGCATCAGATCACCCAGAATATGGAGTTAAGAATGGCTGTTAGCTGCCATATGGATGCTGGGAACCAAATTCAGGTTTTCTGCAAGAGTCACCAGCGCTCTTAACTGCTGACACCTCTCCCCCCCATTCTACTATGTTTTTGTTTCTTTTTATGGAAACTAATTTGTAGTGTCTTTCCCAGTATCACAGTTTCCCAATATATAATTTTAGCTAAGTCAATCTTTTTTTTTTTTTTTCCTAGTGTCTGGTTTTGATTGAGTGCTAAGAAAAATTTTAGCATAATCCAAACACAAAAAACTCGTTTGGTATTTTTTTTTCCGCGACAGGGTCTCCCTGTAGCCGCCAGCTGTCCTGGAAACTCACTACGTTGCTAGACCAGGCCTTTGGCCTGGAACTCACAGAGAGCTGGCCCTGCCCTCTGCCATCCCAAGTGCGAAGGAGTTAAGGTGTGCACCACCCCACACCCACGCCCCCCCACCCAACGCCCACCCAAACATACTCTTCTATGCTTTCTTCTACAGTCTCACAGAGGAAGGAAAACAGAAATTCAGGCTGGAAACAGGAGGATATCACCTTCAAGGCCCACCTCACGGGGACCCACATCCTGTAGCTCCACATCTTGTTGGAGCTACAGCTTCCACTTCTTTTTTTTTTTCAAAGCCCTGTTTTATTGAAGCTTTGTGCATTTCATACAAAATTTCCAATCCAATCTAGACCCATCCCCAGTCCTGTGCTGCCCACACCAGAGCTCGTGCAGTTCATGCCAAAACAATGTTTCAGTCTTGTTCTCAGTATCTTAAGAATTTTCAAGTAAAGTTTACTGTGTTTTGAGCAGAAGTTCACCATTTCAGTCCATTCTTTGACCCAGTCTTATTGTTTGTTGTTGTTGTTGTTTTTTTTTTTTTTTTTTTTTTTTATTTTTCCAAAATATGCATAGATGCATGCCAATATATCTTTTTAGCATCTTCAGCTGCTCCATTTCTTAAAGGCTCCATGGCCTCCCTAAACAATACCACCAGATCACACACTGAGCACTGGGGACAGGCGATTTCACAACCAAGGCTCTAACAAACTAACTGCTCTGTGATATGACTAGCAATTTAGGAAGCTCAATATGTGATCAGTGTGGAGGATCAGGCACCAAATTAGAGTATCCATGTAATGCGATGTCATAGTTCAGGTACACAGTAGAGTCCGGACTAAGCACAACAGGGCAGATGAGAAACATTTAGTGGACGGAAATGAGTTAAAAGTGCTTGAGTTCAGTGCTTGGCTTGAGATGTCACCCAACCATTCCACGCATGAGAGGATCATTGTGTTAGCCCATTAGCACAGTCTGGACCTTTGATTCATATATTATTGTTTGGAATCACTCTTGCTCTCTTTCACTTCCACAAAATGACCTTGTCTGGCCATTACCTCCACATTACGTCAAGTAGAATTAGCATACATACAAGGGCAATTGGGAGGTGGTTTTCCTCAAGTGTCATGTACTAATAACAGTATTCAGGATTAGTTCCGTTTTCTCCCACCTCCTGTCATTAAGGGTTAATTGTCATCTTACTGATCTAAGAAGAGAAGGTAAAAGAGAGAAGGTAAGAGCTTTTAAAAAGGTGGGTCAGCCGGGTGTGGTGGCGCAGGGCGCCTTTAATCCTAGCGCTTGGGAGGCAGAGGCAGGCAGATCTTTGTTTGTGAGTTCAAGGCCAGCTTGGTCTACAGAGGCAGTTTCAGGACAGCCCTGGGGCTACAGGGAGAAACACCTGTCTGGAAAAGACCAAAAAAGAAAGAAAAAAAGTTTTTTTTTTAAATTTAAAAAAAAAAGGTTGAGCACCTTTAATCCCAGCCTGGAGAGGCAGAGGCCAAGGTAGATCTTTGTGAGACTGAGGAAGCCTGGTCTACTTAGGGAGTTCCAGGCCAGCCTGGGGCTACAGGGAGACCCTATTTTTTTTTTTTTAAAAGAACAAAAAAAAAATTCTTTTAAAAAAAAAAAAAAATTTTTTTTGTTCTTTTTCGAGACAGGGTTCGCCTGTAGCCTCAGCTGGCCTGAGCTCACTCTGTAGACCAGGTGGCCCTTGACTCACAAAAGGATAGCCGCCTGCCTCTTTTGGCCTCCCAAGTGCTAGGATTAAAGGGTGTGCGCCACCACGCACGGCTCTTCTTTTAACTTTTGAGACAGGACCTCACTAATAAAGCTCAGCTGGCCCCAGTCTGTCCTTTTCTGTTGTGTGGGCTACCTAATTAACCTAGTGCACTCTCAGGCCTGGCCTCCAGGATAGGATGCCCGGGCCAGCTGAAGATCCAAGGACCATCCCCTCACATCTGGTATTCATCCGTGAGCACACTGGCTGCTCTGCCTGCTGCTCCTGCCATCCTGCGAGCTGTGTGTCTTTCGGAGCATCTGCTGCTGGTTCTGCACTTCTAGACTTTATCCTTGTGTCTCAGAGCAGCTTTCCCATCCCAGTCCCACTTCTGCAGCCCAAGAGTGGGAGCCTGCCTTGCCATCCCCAGAAGCAGCACTGCTTACTACTTCTGCAGGAGAAGTTGAGGAATGTTGTTGGCAGTAATTTTCGCTGTACACTAGTCAGTTGTACCAAAAAACCCGACATGCCCATAGTGTGCCTCGTTGTGTGTGCCAGGCCTTTACACACACCGGAGCCAGGTCACAGCTGCTCAGCCATCCTTCCAACCTGAGTTGTTTTTAGTGAGACCTTAGCAAGGCTCTGCTGTCAAGGCGCTCCAACCTGATGCCTAGGAATTCAACCCAAGTTTCTTTAGCCATAACAAGAGTCCTAAGGGTTACCTTGAAGGGAGGACTTTTGTAAGAGTTGTTCAGCCTGACATGAAAAGAACTCAAGAGCAGCGATGTGCTGGTAGTGTTGATGTCACTTGACAGCCATAGTCCCATGTTCAGAGGGTAAAGTCAAGCTTGGTGCTCCTGGCTCCACCCCATGCTCCTACCCACTCTTAATTCTTCTTCATGCCCCCTCTGTTGTCTTTTGTTTCCTCCCCCCATGTGTCTCCCTCTAAGAACCATCATTCCGCTTTGATTTGTTTCTCAAAATGTACATGTTGGAGCCCTCCACCACAGGGTCCTCTTACCCATCAGAAAGAACTTTCACCCTCCCTTCCCTGGTAATCCTGCCCTGGTTTTCCTTCATGTTTTATCACTATCTGCGCACTTGATTCACTGTTGCCTGCTTTGGTCATTATATGAATGGAATACTGTATCTAAAGTTCCTGTCTGTGTCTCTCCATTATTGTTTACAACTGTTGTATATGACCATAGTTCATTCTAATTTTTAAGTTTAAAGGGGGCAAAATAATAATTTTTTTTCATGTCCCAATTTTCAATCCAATCTAGATTTTTTTTCAAATAGCCTAGGCTGGTGGTACTGGGGAAATCTGCAGCTGGAGAAATGGCATTTGTTTTGATTTATTCCTCTCCTCTTTGTGACTTCCTGCCACTGATCTGAGACCCTCGGTCTCAAACTGAGGAGAGTCCTTTGCCTGTTTCTTCCTGGGAACATCTGCCCCCTCCACCCAGTGGCTGGCATTCTGGGAAGCAGCCACTCTGGGCTGCTGGAGCTTTGAGGTGCAGCTGCCTCTTTCAAAAGCTGCTGGTGGAATTTTTTCTGGGGTCTGAGAACAGCTGGCTGGAGGCCTAGAAAGCTCAACAAGAACTGAAAAAGGTCTGCCAGAGAGGGGAGGGGGACAGTGGTATAAGTGGCAATTACTGGTTTCCAATGCCAGGTGTCCTCTAGTTAAAGCTTCAGTCAGGGACCTGGAGTCCTCATCCCTCACGTGCATATACCTCTGTCAGCACTCCTCCAGGGCCTGTGGGGTCCAGGCTTGTGAATGCAGAGTTTCGTCATACTTAGGCTTCCTCTTACTTGGCCTCTGGGCACCTGGAAAGAGCCAGTCTCTGCCTGTATGCTCAAGGCTGGGTAGTATACCCAAGGGTACAGAAAGTGACCACAAGCATGTACATACAGTTAAATCTAACCTCTCCAGGGCTGGAAGGATGGCCTAGAAGTTAAGAGAGCAATGATGCTCTTGCAGAGGAACCCGGGTTCAATTCCCAGCGCACACACATGGTGGCCTAAGAAACCATCGTCTCCAGTTTCCAGGGGAATCCGACACACTCGTCTGACCTCCGCGAGGCCAGTGCACGACGGGGTGCACCAACCGACATGCAGACAGTACACTCATACACATAAAAAACAAAAATTTTTTTTTTAAAAAATTAAAAAAAACCTAAACCTCTCCCAACATAATCTCAACCCCTGACCCCATCGCCACAGATAGAGAGAGAGAAGAGAGAGAGAGAGATAGAGAGAGGGGATAGATATAGAGAGATAGAGAGAAGGGAATATAGGCAGAGCTGAGCTTTTGCTGCTGCTGTTTCTCTTCTGTGATTACAGCTAACCTGTCGAACATTGAATCGAGTGGCTCTTCTTTGCACCTCTCACAGCTAATCCTTGGGAATGTAGCTTTTGTCCTTTGCTTGCTGCTGCTGCTGCCATCTCATAGGGCTTGCCAGAACTGAGCCAGACCAATCCAGATGAACTGAAGGGATTAAACCTCTTACTTGATTTTAAGGACTCACTCACACCCTTGGACTACTGACAGGATTTGTTTTACTTTTAGCTCCTCCTTGCCGGAAGTTCTAGGCGGCACCTGCTTCTTGGGCTTGCTTGTGGGAGCTTCCTTGGTCCCAAATTTTGTTTTCTTAACTCTCTCAGGTGCGAGCACTGGTCCACCATATTACCAGCCATCACATGGACAGTTCGGGCTTATGTTTCTCTTGCCTTTTCTCTATCCTAAAGAGGTTCTTCCTGACACTGGCTCTAACCTGGATCATCTTGGTTCTCCCCTGTCTTCTTTGCAGTGCAGTGACAAAAGTGGGGTCAGTACTCTGGGTGTAGGTGCTTTGAGGTCTGCTACAGAGGTCTCCGGTAATAACCCCAAAATGACACATGCCATCTGTAAGCCGGGTGCTGCCCAGCCTCCAGGCTAATGAAAAAGCCCCTGGGAGACAGTGAGAAGCTTCTTTACTAGGCACTTTGGTATAGAAATAAGTTTGTGGCTAAAGGTCCCAGGATGTCACCTAATGGGCATAAAATTGGTCACAGCTCTCTCTAGTTTCTGTGTCTACATGTCTGGTCTTTCTTCATGTCCAGATCCCTAGTGTCCAGGTTCCCCACTAAGTCTTCGGAGGTACCTGAACCCCAGATGAAAGATAGAGGGGCTGCCCTTTGACTCTCCTCGTTCCATTCTCCAGGGTGGGGTTCTACTTACAGAGTTCCTCAAAATGTTTTACAGCTCTCAGCTGACCCAGGTCCTGCCCTTCACTCAGGTCAGTCAGCCTAGGCACTGATACTGGGGCTCCAAGAAGAACCCAGATATCTGAAGGAAGTGACAGCGGAGAATGGAATTTTTTTGTTTTGTTTTAATTTAATTTAATTTAAATTTTATTTTTATATTTTATGAATGTAGTAACACTGTAGGTCCTGTGTACCAGTTTCCGGTCAATGCCGCGGAGGTCAGAAGAGGGTGTCCGGATTCCCCTGGAACTTGGAGTTAAAGACGGTTCTCCAGACTCCAATGTGGGTGCCTGGGGATTGAACCTGGGTCCTCTGGCAAGAGCAGTTGGCTCTTAATGCTATGCCATCTCTCCAGCCTGGAATTCTGTTTTTGGCAGCTGAAATCCCCACTGTTCTTGGAACATTCTAAAGAAATTTGGCCTATTGGGGTATTTGAATAATAAGAAAATGCCCCATTCCCTCATTAGTATAGAATAAGTTTTTAGATTCCTGCTTACTTAGGAAAACAGAAGACCAAGAGTAAGGAACTCAGTCCCGGGGCAGGTGTAGTTTGATTGTGGGACATTGCGGAAAAGAGGTCATAGCAGTGGCAACAGCTGCTGTTTTATTTTCAGTGATCACCTGACTGTCATTGGTCATGGCTTCATATAGATACACTTGGGAGTGTTCCTGTCATTGGTCATGGCTTCATATAGACACACTCGGGAGTGTTCCTCTCTGAAGAGAAGGTGCCAGGACTTGGCTGATGGCAGTGTTGAGTCCACAGGTCTTCTTGGCATTATCCTGTTTGCCTTACTTGTATGCCATACATATTATTCTGTATTAAGTAATTTTAATTTTAATTGGTGCTGGGGAGCTAAGTTAGTGCTTCTCATATGTTAAATGAATGCTCTCTCACTGAGCTATATACCTCCAGCCCCCCATAAAATTTAGTTTAAGTCCTACTCAATAGTTTTGATTAAAATCATTCAGAATTAATTACAAAATTTTACTGTGCTTTATATTAACTAAGTACTATTTGGTACTTTCTAAATTTAGAAAGCAATTTACTTTTTAAAAAATTTGGATTTATTAAACTTAAAACCCTTCAGAATTCCCACTTGCCTTAAACTTCCCCTCTGATTTTTGTGATGTGTTGAAACTTTAATTTGTTATGTTTTAGCTCAAAAGAGACTCCCTCACCTGAACGACTCCATCGTGCTCTGTGTCACTCTCCCTGTACTCCCTTCCCTTTCAGCTTTTCATATACCAACTAGGAAGCCCTACCACAGAGCTGTACCCCACCCTTCATCCTTGCATCCTCATCCCCTTTGGGGATGACTCTCGCTTGAAGAAGGCTGCTAAATGGCATCTTGTTTCGTGCTGATCAGAAGAAACATAACTGTAGGTTTTCCATTTTCATTTTGTTCCCACACAGCTATGAGTGTTGAATGTTGTCTTTTGATCCTGTAGCATGTGTTAACTGCTTAGCTCAGAGAAAACCTACACCTGCCAGCCTGTGTCCTCCCTGATTGGCTTCACCTGCACCTGGAGTTGCTACCCAGATTGCTGTTAGGCTTAAATCCACAGACGTCTTGCCGCTCCCAGGGTCAAGTTGTATGGAAAGCCCTCCCTCCCGTCCCTCCCGTCCTTTGCATAACTGTACTGAAGAGAGATAGCTCAGCAGTTAAGAGCACTGCCTGCTCTTACAGAGGACCAGAGTTATGATTCCCAACACCACATGATGACTAACCAACGGTCGATAACTGCCAGTTGCAGAGGAATCTGAGACGCCTCTTCTGACCTTCGTGGTCATTGCATGACATGGGTGCACGTTACATACATGCAAGTAAGTACACTCATACACATAAAAAATAAAAACAGCCAGGTTTGGTGGACAAAACGCCTTGAATCCTAGCACTTGGGAGGCAGAGGCAGGTGGATCTTGGTGAGTTCAGGCCAGCCTGGTCCTACGGAGCCCAGTTCCAGGACAAGCGGGGTACAGGGGAGACCCTGTCTCCAAAAAGACCAAAATAAATAAATAATAAATAAATAAAAATGTAAAAAAGAAAACAATAATAAAATATTTTTTAAAAGAATTATTTTTATTTTTTTTAAAAAATTACATTTTAAATCCCAGCACTGGGGAGTAGAAGCAGGCAGGATCTCTGTGAAATTCAAGGCCAACCTGGTCCTAACAATTAAAAAAAAAAAAGCACAGATTGAGAGCTGGAAACATAGCTCAGTGGTTTAAGAGGACTGACTGTTTCTTGCGAGGAGGAGGGAAAAAGAGGGGGGACTGGGGTTCAGTTCCCAAGTAACCCACATGGCAGCTAAAACTGTTCATACCTCCAGTTTCCGGGGATCCAATGCCCTCATTATAGTCCGCTGTTGTCATTGCATGACACAGGTACTTACTAATGCATGCATAACACTCATACACTAAAATAAATAAAAAAGAGTCAATACAGAAAAGTGAACAATTGAGGGAAAGTGAGACATTCCCAAGAGTGGGAGGGTTCCCGAGAGAAGAAAAAGCCACTACCACAGACATTTCTGAGGACTCCAGCAAAAGAGGAAGTGTGGGCTACCACTACCACAGATGTTTCTGTGGACTCCAGCAAAAGAGGAAGTGTGGGCTACCACTACCACAGACATTTCTGAGGACTCCGGCAAGAGGAAGTGTGGGCTACCACTACCACAGCCATTTCTGAGGACTCCGGCAAGAGGAAGTGTGGGCTACCACTACCACAGACGTTTCTGAGGACTCCGGCAAGAGGAAGGGTGGGCTACCACTACCACAGACTTTTCTGAGGACTCCAGCAAAAGAGGAAGCGTGGGCTACCACTACCACAGATGTTTCTGAGGACTCCAGCAAAAGAGGAAGTGTGGGCTACCACTACCACAGACATTTCTGAGGACTCCAGCAAGAGGAAGTGTGGGCTACCACTTCCACAGATGTTTCTGAGGACTCCAGCAAAAGAGGAAGCGTGGGCTACCACTACCACAGACGTTTCTGAGGACTCCGGCAAGAGGAAGTGTGGGCTACCACTACCACAGACGTTTCTGAGGACTCCGGCAAGAGGAAGTGTGGGCTACCACTACCACAGATGTTTCTGTGGACTCCAGCAAAAGAGGAAGTGTGGGTTACCACTAACAGACTTTTCTGAGGACTCCAGCAAAAGAGGAAGTGTGGGCTACCCAGTGCCTGTTTTGAATAAGGATCCATGTCTTAAACCAATGCCAAGGTCATGCCGAGGTCTTTATTTAAGAACCCGTTTGCACCTTTCCAGTCTCTTGTGCTGTGCAGCCTTCAGCTGAGCTGTTGGGGAGGGCAGCTGTACAGGACAGACTGCAGGCTCCCAGTGTCTGGCGCCTCCCTGCAGACCCAGGGCGCTGGGGAAGTTGAGACAGAGGCAGACAATTCCAGAATTCAGTGTTGGGTTGGCATTTCCTTGGCAGAACACTGCAGCCTTCTAGGAGTGAGGGGTGTGGGCATTTCATGGGCGCTGCCTTGACCTTGCCTGCTCAGCAAGATGTTCCCTGTGCAGTTCTGCATCTGAACCACAGCAGGTTGCACAAAGTGGGGGTTCTGTTATTCAGCAGGACTGTTGCTGGATAGCAGTAATTGTTGCTATTTTAATCATGGAGAGACTGTCTCTGAAAGGCCTTTCTTCCTGGTTTTAGAGTTGCCTCCCACTCAGAAGTCCCTGTTCCCAGCATGACAAGTCACCTTAGCTCTAACTGGCTCAGGAAATAAAGACTGTGTGCCATAGGATCAGGAAATTGGAGGATATAAGCTATGTGCACTTAGACAAATCTTGGCATATCAAGACATACACCATCTTTCTGTAGAAAGAAAGCTTTGCTGCTCCCTGAATGAATTGAAAATTCTTAAGATGTCTGAATTTGAGGTGGAGCACCATCCTGTTCCTGCTAGTTGGATTTCCTTATTTATTGTTAGAAGTCCAGAGACTAGAGGGAAAAGTAGGCAAACTGGACACATCTATACAATGCTAGAGTTCCGTACTTCTGATTTATTCTTTGTAATAGCTTTAAGTATCTGGCCAAGAGGACAGAAATGTGTTCTGAATTCTTTTGCTCGCCTAGACAAAATAGCTGGCTGATTGAAGTTTTTTGGTTAAGGCATATGAGGCAGAAGTCTTAAAAGGGGGTGACATTTATTATAAGGCCTGGTTGTTCATTAATGATGATTTGATTATAATGCTCATTTCTGCTTAATGTGATGCCTTAGTCCATGCAGATTGCTAGAACAAAAGGAGCATAGATTTGGTGACTGCAACAGTTCTGAAGTCTGAGAGTGCTGGGGTCAAGGTGGCTACGGATTTGGTTCTTGACGAGGGCTCTCTTCTGAGCCTGGGAACAACCACCTTCTTGTGTCCTCATGTGGAAGATCAGGCACAGGAGAGGTGGGGGATTGATTGTTTTCACTTTCCTATCTATTCTAATAAGGACACTAATACCATCTTTTTTTGTTGTTGTTTTTTCCTTTTTTTTTTTTTTTTTTTTTTTTTGTTCCAGCTGGCCTGGAATTGCTATGTAGACCAGGCGGGCCTTGAACGCACAGAGATCCCGCCTGTTTCTGCTTCCCGAATGCTGGGATTAAATGCGTGTGCCACACACCCTACCCAGTAATACCATTCTTAAAGGTTTCATCTTCATAACCTAAGTACCTCTCTGGCACTATCTCCCAGTACCATCTATCACACTGAAGAGTCAGGCTTCAATGTTGGGGGTAAGGACACCCAGAATGTACTTCATAACATGTAGTGACCCAGTGTGCCAGATATGGGCTCTGACATGCAGACACTCAGAGCCCGTATCTGGTGAGAGTAAACTGAGTGAGTCGAACACCATAAACTGATAAAAACCAATACTAATGTTCTGTAGAGCTTCCATTTCCTTTTAACAACTCTAGAACATTGGCTCAACTGGCTCCCCAAGAGCAAAAAGACAGACTATCCAGGGGGCATGGACGGTGCTTAAGAGCCTATATTTCCATAACCTTCAAATCTCTCCCTTTTGGGGAACTCTGTAGGGAGGGCCAGAGAGTTTATTTCCACTGACTCTGTTCTGTTCACGCACCCTTCCACATACAGACAGCGGCAAGGCAAGGCTGTGGAGAGATGCCAGGAATATGCTTCCTTTGTTTAATTTAGCAAAGACTAGCAGGGCAAGCTGTAGGAACAGGTGCTAATGAGGTTATGGGGGAGGTGAGAAGCATAATGAATGTCAACAGTCAGCAGCAGAGGGATAGAAGGGCTAGGCGTCTTGGTGACATAAACTTGGAAATGTAAAAATGTGTGGGTGAATAGTGATGTCACAGGCTTTCCCATCATCACCGAACAGCTGGTCTCACCAGTACCAGCTCTGGTCTGGTAGACTGGCAAAGGCACATAGTTTAATCCAGTATCTGTCCAGTTTAGGAGTTATCTCTTTACCCTCGGTTTCTCTGGGAAGTGATTACCTGTGGCTCCCTTATATAGTAGACTGACTTCCTTGGAGCAGTGCAGGGCTGACCGTTTTCAGAGTATCATCCAGTGGCAGGAATGAAAGAGAATAGACTATTAGGGTGCATGTAGTGTTCTTTTTAAGAAATATTCTCCAAATGTATAGACAGGGACTATGTCAAACAATTGTGCTATATGGTATTATCCTAACAAGGCAGAGTAGGTTTAGGGTGTTCCAAATTTTTGGTAATCCCAAAAGGCTGACCCCCACAGATGTTTCTGACAATAGCAGTCCGCAGTGCCTCCTGCAGCTTGAACCAGGATCCAGGATGTTCTTCATGACATGGGGTCAAATCATGCCCCAATGCTAGCCTGTGATATGTACCAAAGTGGCACCTCTAGGCAGCTGCAGATCTGGGGGCTGGGTCACTGCACTTCCATATTGGTAGGATGACTTATAAGGCTAAGGGTGTGGCATTTGTATTTGTCTGCTAGGGCCACCATAACAAAATGCCACCGACAGAGTGGCTTAAACAATAAAACCTTATTTGCCTTCAATTCTGAAGCTGGAACTCTAAAGTTCATTTCTGGTAAGGGCCTGTTCAGGCTGTTTGATGGCTACCTTCTTCTACCTTCTTACTCGGTCCTCATATGGCTTTCCACTTCCCGTTCTCCTAGGTTTTTAGAAGAAAAAAGGAAGAGGAAGAACCATTCTGGTGTCTCCTCTTACAAGGGCGCTAATCCTACTTTTGTGACCTCATTTAGCCTTAAAGATTCCATCTCCAGATATAGCCAGTTAGAGCCTCAACCTATGCATCTAGGGGTGGGTAGATGCAGTCAGTCTACAACTGCTCCAGAAACAAACAGGCTGGATGAACTTTTAATGCTATTCTTTGTTTAATTTTTTTTTTTGGATGTGTATGACTGTACTGTCCTGCGTGGTAGTTGGTAAACCCATGTCGCGCAATGCCGCAGAGGTCCAAAGAGGGCGTCGGATTCCCCTGGAACTAGAGTCAAAGACGGTCCCTTAGCTGTCATATGAATACTGGGGACCGAACCCTGGGTCCTCTGCAGAAGAGTTGGTGCTCTTTTAAACCACTGAGCCCATCTCTCCAGGCCTCATGTCTATTCTGACAATAGCTCTGTGGACTTTGTGGAAGTTTCCCTTAAACGTTTGTAATCGTTCCTCTTCCCTCTGGTAATATGGAGACGGTCGTTGAACCTGTCTGGGACAGGTAGGGATTAAATAAAACAATGTAATTATGGGTTTGGTCCAGGGGCCTCCCTGTTGTACAGTAGGGCTTTGGCACTCCCTCTTCAGTGGTCCTAGGACTGCAGTCTAGTCTAGATTTCCAAGACTAGCTCAGGCCTGTAGGCATGGGATCCGTAGACCAAGGAGAGTCTAGGATTGCCCAGTGTTCTTCAGGGCAGCTGAGCCTTGTCTGGCCATATTTGCCTTCAGGAATTTCCAAATGGGAAACGAGATGGTGGTGGCCCAGAGTCTGAGAGAAGGGGAGAGAGCCCTTGAGCAGTTTGGTCCCCTCTTCTGAGATAGGATGGTACTGGCGGAATCCCACCAGCTGGCCCCAAATGAAGGTCACCTCGGATTCCTTATGGCTTCCTTGTTAGCTTAAAAATAGTTAAACATAATCATTCAGGTTACAAAAGTAATTCAAATTTACTGTATAACATAAATCATTGAAAATGCTGAACCTATGAGAAATATTCCAGTCACCCGTGCTGCCTGTACCGAGTTCTCTCTACTGAATTGCTTGCTGTTCAGCCGTCCCTTCCTCTGCAGCATGTGGCTTTCAACAAGCTCCTGTTACCTGTTACTTTCAAAACTTATGTTTCCTCCTGTTCAATTGGAGCTCAAACTTTCCAGCTTGTTCCCCCTTTGCAGGAGCGTGTGTAAAGTTCTGGGCATGTGATGTCACTGCTACTGTTTCCATTGAAGACAGTGCCCTTGGTTTTGAATCCAGCAGCAGAATTAATCCTCTACGTCATTCCTCTCTTAGTCTTCCATGTTCCCTGCCCTGCATGCATGTGCTATGAGCACTGAAGCAAGCAATATTGTTATTTGCAACATGGACATAATGAGTGTGTGGCAGTGTTCCAGTATAAGTGAGCCTTAAAGCTGATTAAAAGGCAAGAGCCTAAGCCGGGTGTAGGCCCTTAATCCTAGCACTTTGGAGGCAGAGACAGGCGGATCCTATATGAGTTCAAGGACCAGCCGGGTCTACAAGGAGCGAGTTTCCAGGCAGCTGGGGCGACGGAGATCCTGTCTTGGAAAGAACCCCCCAAAATAAACAAAAACGAAAAAGGCAAGAGCTATTTGTTTACATGAGCTTTTCAGTGTGTGTCCGCTTTCAGCATCCATCCCAGCACTCTTCAACTGGGAACTTGGGCCTGTCCTTTCCTGGTACACACACCTGGGTTTGAAAATGAAACAGGAAGGAAATGGCTGAGGGAGAGGATGTTTGGCCGAGTAGCTGTTCCCGTTACCTGAGAACCAAACTTATCTCCAGATTATTGGTTATGAAGTTGACTCCAGTTTTCATATTTCAGGACAAAAGATGCCCTGATATGAGTTCAGCTTCAGACAGCAGCAGTCCCCATCGTCCCCCATCTAATAGGAGAGACCTGTCCTCCTACTCCCATGCCTGTCCTGCAAATCCCTTGCCACTGGAGGAGCAGTCCACTTTGTCCACAGAGGTCAAAATGATACCTTGTAGGGAACAGACGTTCATAGAGCACCTGTCTTGTGTCCCAGCGCTCCCTTAAGTAGGAGCTCCCACTTCCCATCAGAACAGGAGCACCTGCTAGTCAAGTTCAGAGGGCACTGAAAGCTTCCTCGGAGTTGAATACACATGTGCATAGGCAGCTTGAAAACAAAAGCACAAAACCACTGCTTGAAGCACCTGTATCCACAAGAACAAGCCAAGCTCTCTAGGGTGTTGATAGATCTCTCCTTTGGAGAGCTGGCCCTTCCACAGATACAGGGACACTTTTGGACACTCCAGGGACTTGCCTGGTGGACAGAAAAGTTAATTGATGATGAAAAAAAACCCATGTTGCTTCCTTCCTCTGCACACAGCAGTTTGATGTATCAGAGACATTATATAATCCTGACAGTGTATTGCCAGATGTCCCAGAAACAATAGGAACTGATATGCTGTTCCATGCTTTTTTTTTATTTTTAACTTTTAAGTTACATTTTATTATAATTTGAGTATGGAAGGGTGCATGCCACTGCATACATGTGAAGGGCAGAGGAAAACAGGAGTATTGCAGGAGTTTGATCTCTCCTTCTACCATGTGGGTACTAGGTATCAAACTCAGGTCATAAGACCTGGTAGCATCCTTTAAACCCACTGAGCCATCTTGCTGGCCCTACTCATGCTTTAAACTGTGTTGGTTGTCAGAGTGCAGTTGGTAGTTGAGTCATTCGTTCATTCCAGTAATTCACAGTCGCCGAATTTTAAGGAATCCCTATTAGAGTACTGGGGGAAAGAGGAGGAATCATAGATGAAATGACTGAATGAAATTCTGCTGTTGAGGGTCGCAGTCCATAAGTGGGGATAGAATCTAGCACCATGAAACACTCGAGTCTATGGAAGACACAGAGAGAGTCAGGGGAAGTTTCTTTGAAGAGAGAACAATTGACTCAAGTCCTGAGTGAGAATTTACCATGTGTAAAAGTGGGCTGTGTTTGAGCCCCAAATCTGGTACTGGGGCTTGGCCATTTGTACTTTACACAACAACTCAACAATATTATTGTACAGCTAGCCACAGAGCCTTTGTGAGTGGGAGACTTTTGCAGGCTAAGAAGGGCATGGAGGTCACTGACTCTATGAAGAATGTCATGAATTAGACAGCTGGGGTTTGGCGAATGCTGCTCTGAGACACACCCCCAGGAGCCTCTGGTATCTCCAGAATTCCACGAAGTACAGGACAGATATTGGTCATATAAGCCATGTTGGTTGCATTGGCTACTTGGGGTCTGCACATTCCTCAGCAAGTCCAGCTTTCCTGTTTGTAGAATGCAACTTTTCATTTGTATAATTTGGTGCCTAAAAGTAGATTAATAGATATGAAAATGGGTTTATGTCGGCGTGGTGGCACATGCCGTTAAATCCCAAGCACTCGGGAGGCAGAGGTAGGTGGATCTCGTGAGTTTCGAGGCCACCGGGTCCTACAATTAAGCGCCAGGACAGCTGGACCTAAAAGGGAGACCCTGTCTCAAAAATACCAAAAAAAAAAGGGGGGGGGAATGTTTTATTAAACTCTCATAGCAAGCTGGTGGGGTGTACATATCTGAATCCCAGTACTTGGGAGATAGGTGGAAGGAACAGTAGTTCAAGGCCGCCTGGGCTACATAGGCTACCTAAACTGACCTAGTGCTTTGGGAAGGTAAAAAGTGATGTTTCTGGGGCTTTGGGGGAGATGGCTCAGCAGTAAAGTGCTTGCTTACAAGCTTGCAGACTCGAGTTTCCTCCCTAGCCCCAGGTTGAAGGCTGGGTGTGGTGATGTACTCTTATAATCCTAGTGCTAGGGAAACAGAGACCAGAGGATCCGGAGGCTCAGGGCACACACCTTTAATCTCAGCAGTCAGGAGCAGAGACAGAAAGATCTCCTGGGAGTTCAAGGCCAGCTGTGGTCTACATGATGGCTCCAGACCACCTGGGCTAAAGGGAGAACCTGCCCGTCAAAAGACAAAAGCAAAACAAAAAAACAAGGTAATATAATCCTGAGGAACAACACCCAACACCCAAGATTGACCCTTGGCCTCCACACACACATGCGTACACACAGTTATGTGCACCTGTGCAGCGCGCGCACACACACACAAACACACACACACACACAGAGTGATATTTCTGTAGGCCCCAACTCCACTCCTTCCTTTTTTCCAACTTTCCCATTACTACCATAGGGGCGGGATTCCATCAAGGCCTACTTGAGCGGCCTGTGGTTGAAGCTGGCTGCAGGACCAGTCTTCTCAGTTTCCATTCCCTGTTCACCCTGACTATGGAACTGAGCTTTGAGAGAGAAAGCTTTGGCCGGAGTGTCCTGTAAGAGACGTTGAACTCTGACCAAATCCCTTTCTTGCCTTCTGTAGGAACATGCTTGCCAACTCAGCCAGCGTACGGATTCTCATCAAGGGAGGCAAGGTGGTGAACGATGACTGCACTCACGAGGCAGATGTCTACATTGAGAATGGCATTATCCAGCAGGTGGGCCGTGAGCTCATGATCCCTGGAGGGGCCAAGGTGATTGATGCCACTGGGAAACTGGTGATCCCCGGTGGAATCGACACCAGCACTCACTTCCACCAGACCTTCATGAATGCCACATGTGTGGATGACTTCTACCATGGGACCAAGGTAATGTTCCTGTGCGACCAAGGTGGCTTCCTGTTTGCTGTTTTATTTTGCTTCTGGGGCTGCTCCAGAGGAGACCCACATGAATAGGTACTTTGCTATATTGCTACTGGAAGAAGGGTGTCTCTAGGGGCCACTGTGGCTGCTAGTATAGGGACTTCCAGCAGAATGTAAGGGATCCATTTAAAAGAAAAGCATGTTTAAGGGCCTATTTTTGCTGATCAAATCACTCATATACTGGGCCCGGAGCTGACGTTTATTTTTGAATATTTCATTCATGTAAATAAAGACCTAGAGAAAGATGAGAGCCAGCTGGTGTTTATTGCTGTGTAGGTTTGTTTGGTGGACTTGTTTACACATGGTGAGCTAAATTAAGTCCCTAATGTCTGAGACAGATTTTAAAGTCACCTCTAGCTGTTTTAAATGGTAGGAAGTGAAAAAGAGATAAAGCTATCTTCTGTAATCCCTCCTGCCTTATTCCATTATTTTTATTTAGATTTTTTGAGTTTAGGGCTCACTATTTGCTCTCGTTGGCCTGGACTCGCTAATCTAGACCAGGTGGGCCTAAAACTCACAGAGATCCGCGTGCGGTCTACCCACCCCAGTGCTGAGATTAGAGGCATGGGCCATGATGTCCTCATTTTTTTTGTTTCTTTTTTTTGGAGACAAAGGTCTCATTTGGGTAGCCCCATGTTGGCCAAACCAACTCGCTATAAATCCTTTCTCGGCCATCCTAAGTGCAGGATGACAGGTGTGACCAACAGTGAACGCTTTATCCATTATTCTTAAAATCAGCTTGAAAAGTACGAATTGGTTGTCATTTCTATGTAAATTATTACAGACACTATTCAAAGATTGACAAACTGAATATGAACTATTTCCCCAAATGCAGAAACCTAGACCTGTGAAATACATGAATCAGGAGAAAACTGCATTTTGCGTTTGTTGGGAGCTCTGGTCACTGCTGTCTCCCACTTTTGTGATGACTTGTCACATGCCAGCCTTTCCCCGGACAGCAGATCACGGGCTAGTGGAAGGGAAGGTTCGTCTATACTCTTCTGCTCTCCAGAGCCAGTGCTGACCGGAAGCTGGAAACAGTGGAATGTTTGTTGAATACCAAGCAGGCAACAGATCCCTGTGCAGGTGTTTTTAAAAATACAAATTAGGGACCTGGAGAGATGGCTCAGCTATTAAGAGCACTGGCTGCTATTGTAGGAGACTGGTTTAAATCTCAGCACCCACATGGCAGCTAACAACTATCCATAACTCCAGTTTCGCAGGGGAGCCAACTCCTTCTGACCTCTGCAGTCATTGCATGGCATGGGTAAACGTACATATATGCACACCTTTAATCCCGCACTTTGGAGCAGAGCAGGTGGATCTCTGTGAGTTCAAGGCCACCTGGTCTACAGAGTAGTTCGAGGACAGCTGGAGCTACGGGGAGACCCCTGTCCCTCAAAAGACCAAATAAAAAAGAAATAAGTTAAATAATAATAAATATTTAAATAAATACACATTGAAAATAATCTTGAATAACATGTAAAAGAATATGAATCAGTCGCAGGGGACACACAAGTTCCCTGTGCTGGCAGCATACATTGTACTGCCCGGCTTTGGAAGAATCACCTCCAGTGCTGCCTGTGTGAAAGAGATTCACCAGTTCCTGCCCTCATAGGTTGAGTTCTATGGCCCACTTAGACCTGACACCTCAAAGCCTCCGAAGTTCTATGCCCCGAAAATCCTACCTCCATTGTCTGGGGTTCTCAGGGGACTCCTCCCCCATGCTCAGGACCCTGTGGGATTAATTTTCTGGGAGCTCAGGTGTACTTGCTGTGAGGCAGTGACTGATGAGGTCCCCCAAGCCTACTTTGAGGATCTTTGCTGGGGCTGCGGGGACAAAAGAGGCTGGTCTTGGGGATACAGCCCTCTGGGCCTGCCCACCACATGCACATAGCCTAGAAGTGTCCCTGAGGTGAAGACATACCCGTTCCCAGTTTCAGAAGCATACAAACAGGACTTGGAAGCTTGATTGTACAGAGGTTTTTGTTGTTGGGGTCCCCCACAGGAGCCACAAGTTCCAAGTCTGAGCCAAGGCAAAGATGTTTCCTGCCACCAAGGCACTGTCTCAGCCCAAGGGAGACAAGACGGCAGAACTCCTCCCTTCTCCTCTGGTTATGATGGTGGCACTTGGGAACTTTCTGAGAGGAAGCATACCCTGGTCACCATCGCATACACTGAGCTAAGGCCCAGCCAGTTTCATTTAAGGTTATTGTCATTTCTATGGAAGAGCAGCATTCACACACAAGTGTACAAGCATCCAGAACTGTTGCAGTGGAACATGCCCTCATCACCCACTCCTTTAAATGACTAAATAAACATCAGCAACACCCAGAAGTCCCTAAAGTCACTGGTCTCCTTCAAGCATAATAGAAATACTATAATTTATACTCATGAACACACACCTGGAGGTATCAATTACATACCATATAATTCACTATTTAAAGTGAACAGGGGCAGGTTTGGGGGTACATACTTGAGGGGCCCAGGCAAGAGGACTGCCGAAGTTTTAGGCCACCTTGGCTACATAGAATCACATCAACCAGGACTACCCAGAAAGATCCAGGCTCAAAAGATAAATACCAAAGCATATGAGTTAGTGGGTTTTAGTATATTTGTTGTATATTTATTATAAACTGGTTTTGACTGTTAACCGCTTTTAGGGGGGGATGTGTGCTGCGTGTGGTGTGGGCGTTTGTGTGTGTGTGTAAATCCAGTAGTATGTATCTTTACATTGGGTTCTTTTGCTCAAACTCCTTCCAAGTCGTTGCATGTTGTTGTAGTCTAGTCATTGCTATTCCATGTTAGGTGCCACATAGAACTCAATCCACCCAATCCTTAATGGCATCTGGTCCTTGCCAGTTTGAGCCTAGTACAAATACTGTTGCTGTGAATGATTTTGTCTGTCCATGTATTTTGGCAAACATGTATGTACACAGGGTGGTTCATATCCCTGGGAGTATAANCAGTCCTAAATAGCACTTTACATGACTGTATGGTGTTCAGTCAAGTTGCTGTTACTTTATTTTTATTTTTTTTATTTTTTAGTCTTTTCAAGACAGGGTCTCCCTGTAGCTCCAGCTGTTCTGGAACTCACTCTGTAGACCAGGCTGGCCTTGAACTCACAGAGATCTGCCTGCCTCTGCCTCCCAAGTGCTAGGATTAAAGGTGTGCACCACCACCCACGCCCCCCCACCCACGCCCCACCCAAACATACTCTTCTATGCTTTCTTCTACATCTCACAGATGAGGAAACAGAATTCAGGCTGGAAACAGGAGGATATCACCTTCAAGGCCCACCTCACGGGGACCCACATCCTGTAGCTCCACATCTTGTAGCTAAGCTCCACTTCTTTTTTTTTTCAAAGCCCATTTTTATTGAAGCTTTGTGCATTTCATACAAAATTTCCAATCAAGTCCAGACCCATTCCCCATTCCTTGCTGCCCCCACCAGAGCTCGTGCATTCTGCCAAACATGTTCATCTTTTTCTCAGTATCTTAAAATTTTCAATGTAGAAGTTTACTGTTTTGAGCAGAAGTTCACCATTTCAGTCAGTTCTTTGACCCAGTCTTTTGTTGTTGTTGTTGTTGTTGCTCCTTCCAATCTGCATCACTCCAAAATATGCATATATGCATGCCACATATATCTTTTAGCATCTTCAGCTGCTCCATTTCTTAAAGGCTCTATAGCCTCCCAAAACAATACCACCAGCTCAAACACATGAGCCTGGGGACAGGCATTTCACACCAAGCTCTAACAAACTAACTGCTCTGTGATATGACTAGCAATTTAGGAAGCTCAATATGTGATCAGTGTGGAGGATCAGGCACCAAATTAGAGTATCCATGTAATGCGATGTCATAGTTCAGGTACACAGTAGAGTCCGGACTAAGCACAACAGGGCAGATGAGAAACATTTAGTGGACGGAAATGAGTTAAAAGTGCTTGAGTTCAGTGCTTGGCTTGAGATGTCACCCAACCATTCCACGCATGAGAGGATCATTGTGTTAGCCCATTAGCACAGTCTGGACCTTTGATTCATATATTATTGTTTGGAATCACTCTTGCTCTCTTTCACTTCCACAAAATGACCTTGTCTGGCCATTACCTCCACATTACGTCAAGTAGAATTAGCATACATACAAGGGCAATTGGGAGGTGGTTTTCCTCAAGTGTCATGTACTAATAACAGTATTCAGGATTAGTTCCGTTTTCTCCCACCTCCTGTCATTAAGGGTTAATTGTCATCTTACTGATCTAAGAAGAGAAGGTAAAAGAGAGAAGGTAAGAGCTTTTAAAAAGGTGGGTCAGCCGGGTGTGGTGGCGCACGCCTTTAATCCTAGCGCTTGGGAGGCAGAGGCAGGCAGATCTTTGTGAGTTCAAGGCCAGCTTGGTCTACAGAGCGAGTTTCAGGACAGCCTGGGGCTACAGGGAGACCCTGTCTGGAAAAGACCAAAAAAGAAAGAAAAAAAGTGTGTATGAGCCAGGTACAGTGGGACATGCCTTTAATCCCAGCACTGGAGAAGCAGAGGCCAGTAGATCTCTGTGAGACTGAGGGAAGCCTGGTCTACTTAGGGAGTTCCAGGCCAGCTGGGGCTACAGGGAGACCCTATCTCAAAAGAACAAAACAAAAAATTCTATGTATCTAACTTTTTTTTTTTGGTCTTTTCGAGACAGGGTCTCCCTGTAGCCTCAGCTGGCCTGGAACTCACTCTGTAGACCAGGTTGGCCTTGAACTCACAAAGATCCGCCTGCCTCTGCCTCCCAAGTGCTAGGATTAAAGGTGTGCGCCACCACGCCCGGGCTCTTTTAACTTTTGAGACAGGACCTCACTAATAAAGCTCAGCTGGCCCCAGTCTGTCCTTTTCTGTTGTGTGGGCTACCTAATTAACCTAGTGCACTCTCAGGCCTGGCCTCCAGGATAGGATGCCCGGGCCAGCTGAAGATCCAAGGACCATCCCCTCACATCTGGTATTCATCCGTGAGCACACTGGCTGCTCTGCCTGCTGCTCCTGCCATCCTGCGAGCTGTGTGTCTTTCGGAGCATCTGCTGCTGGTTCTGCACTTCTAGACTTTATCCTTGTGTCTCAGAGCAGCTTTCCCATCCCAGTCCCACTTCTCAGCCCCAAGATGGGGAGCCTGCTTGCCATCCCCAGGCACACTTGCTTACTTCTGCAGGAGAAGTGAGAGAATGTGTGCAGTATTCCTGTCCCTAGTCCAGTTTGACCAAACACCCACCATGGCCCATAGTGTGCCTCGTTGCTCTTGTGGCCAGCCCTTCACACACACGGAGCACAGGTCACAGCTGCTCATCCATCCTTCAACATGAGTTTAGTGAGACCTTAGCAAGGCTCTGCTGTCAAGGCGCTCCAACCTGATGCCTAGGAATTCAACCCAAGTTTCTTTAGCCATAACAAGAGTCCTAAGGGTTACCTTGAAGGGAGGACTTTTGTAAGAGTTGTTCAGCCTGACATGAAAAGAACTCAAGAGCAGCGATGTGCTGGTAGTGTTGATGTCACTTGACAGCCATAGTCCCATGTTCAGAGGGTAAAGTCAAGCTTGGTGCTCCTGGCTCCACCCCATGCTCCTACCCACTCTTAATTCTTCTTCATGCCCCCTCTGTTGTCTTTTGTTTCCTCCCCCCATGTGTCTCCCTCTAAGAACCATCATTCCGCTTTGATTTGTTTCTCAAAATGTACATGTTGGAGCCCTCCACCACAGGGTCCTCTTACCCATCAGAAAGAACTTTCACCCTCCCTTCCCTGGTAATCCTGCCCTGGTTTTCCTTCATGTTTTATCACTATCTGCGCACTTGATTCACTGTTGCCTGCTTTGGTCATTATATGAATGGAATACTGTATCTAAAGTTCCTGTCTGTGTCTCTCCATTATTGTTTACAACTGTTGTATATGACCATAGTTCATTCTAATTTTTAGTTTAAAAGGGGGCAAAATATAATTTTTTTTCATGTCCCAATTCAATCCAAATCTAGATTTTTGTCAAATAGCCTAGGCTTGTGGTACTTCTGCAGCTGAGAAATGGCATTTGTTTTGATTTATTCCTCTCCTCTTTGTGACTTCCTGCCACTGATCTGAGACCCTCGGTCTCAAACTGAGGAGAGTCCTTTGCCTGTTTCTTCCTGGGAACATCTGCCCCCTCCACCCAGTGGCTGGCATTCTGGGAAGCAGCCACTCTGGGCTGCTGGAGCTTTGAGGTGCAGCTGCCTCTTTCAAAAGCTGCTGGTGGAATTTTTTCTGGGGTCTGAGAACAGCTGGCTGGAGGCCTAGAAAGCTCAACACAACTGAAAAATCTGCCAGAGAGGGGAGGGGGACAGTGGTATAAGTGGCAATTACTGGTTTCCAATGCCAGGTGTCCTCTAGTTAAAGCTTCAGTCAGGGACCTGGAGTCCTCATCCCTCACGTGCATATACCTCTGTCAGCACTCCTCCAGGGCCTGTGGGGTCCAGGCTTGTGAATGCAGAGTTTCGTCATACTTAGGCTTCCTCTTACTTGGCCTCTGGGCACCTGGAAAGAGCCAGTCTCTGCCTGTATGCTCAAGGCTGGGTAGTATACCCAAGGGTACAGAAAGTGACCACAAGCATGTACATACAGTTAAATCTAACCTCTCCAGGGCTGGAGACATGGCTCAGCAGTTAAGAGCACTGACTGCTCTTGCAGAGGACCCGGGTTCAATTCCCAGCACCCACATGGTGGCTAAGAACCATCTTTAACTCCAGTTCCAGGGGAATCCGACACCCTCTTCTGATCTCCGAGGCATTGCACGACGCGGGTGCACCAACCTACATGCAGACAGTACACTCATACACATAAAAAACAATAAGTTTTAAAAAATTAAAAAAACCTAACCTCTCCCAACCTATCTCAACCCCTGACCCCATCGCCACAGAGAGAGAGAGAGAGAGAGAGAGAGAGAGAGAGAGAGAGAGAGAGAGAGAAGGAAGAGAGGCAGAGCTGGCTTTTGACTGCTGCTGGTTTCTCTTCTGTGACTTACAGCTAACCTTGTCGAACAGTGATCTGGGGCTCTTCTTTGCACCTCTCACAGCTAATCCTTGGGAATGTAGCTTTTGTCCTTTGCTTGCTGCTGCTGCTGCCAGCTCATTAGGGCTGGCCAAACTGAGCCAGACCAATCCAGATGAACTGAAGGGATTAAACCTCTTACTTGATTTTAAGGACTCACTCACACCCTTGGACTACTGACAGGATTTGTTTTCTTTATCTCCTCCTTGGCCGGAGTCTAGGCTGGCACCTGCTCTTGGGCTTGGCTTGTGGGAGCTTCTTGGTCCCAAATTTGTTCTTAAACTCTCTCAGGTGCGAGCACTGGTCCACCATATTACCAGCCATCACATGGACAGTTCGGGCTTATGTTTCTCTTGCCTTTTCTCTATCCTAAAGAGGTTCTTCCTGACACTGGCTCTAACCTGGATCATCTTGGTTCTCCCCTGTCTTCTTTGCAGTGCAGTGACAAAAGTGGGGTCAGTACTCTGGGTGTAGGTGCTTTGAGGTCTGCTACAGAGGTCTCCGGTAATAACCCCAAAATGACACATGCCATCTGTAAGCCGGGTGCTGCCCAGCCTCCAGGCTAATGAAAAAGCCCCTGGGAGACAGTGAGAAGCTTCTTTACTAGGCACTTTGGTATAGAAATAAGTTTGTGGCTAAAGGTCCCAGGATGTCACCTAATGGGCATAAAATTGGTCACAGCTCTCTCTAGTTTCTGTGTCTACATGTCTGGTCTTTCTTCATGTCCAGATCCCTAGTGTCCAGGTTCCCCACTAAGTCTTCGGAGGTACCTGAACCCCAGATGAAAGATAGAGGGGCTGCCCTTTGACTCTCCTCGTTCCATTCTCCAGGGTGGGGTTCTACTTACAGAGTTCCTCAAAATGTTTTACAGCTCTCAGCTGACCCAGGTCCTGCCCTTCACTCAGGTCAGTCAGCCTAGGCACTGATACTGGGGCTCCAAGAAGAACCCAGATATCTGAAGGAAGTGACAGCGGAGAATGGAATTTTTTTGTTTTGTTTTAATTTAATTTAATTTAATTTATTTTATATGTGTATGAATGTACTAACTGCATGTAGGTCTGTGTACCAGTGTCGTGCAATGCCGCGGAGGTCAGAAGAGGGTGTCGGATTCCCCTGGAACTGGAGTTAAAGACGGTTCTCAGACGCCATGTGGGTGCTGGGGATTGAACCTGGGTCCTCTGCAAGAGCAGTTGGCACTCTTAACTGCTAGGCCATCTCTCCAGCCCTGGAATTGGTTTTTTGGCAAGCTGAATCCCCACTGTCTGTGGAACATTCTAGAAGAATTGCCTATTGGGTATTTGAATAATAAGAAAATGCCCCATTCCCTCATTAGTATAGAATAAGTTTTTAGATTCCTGCTTACTTAGGAAAACAGAAGACCAAGAGTAAGGAACTCAGTCCCGGGGCAGGTGTAGTTTGATTGTGGGACATTGCGGAAAAGAGGTCATAGCAGTGGCAACAGCTGCTGTTTTATTTTCAGTGATCACCTGACTGTCATTGGTCATGGCTTCATATAGATACACTTGGGAGTGTTCCTGTCATTGGTCATGGCTTCATATAGACACACTCGGGAGTGTTCCTCTCTGAAGAGAAGGTGCCAGGACTTGGCTGATGGCAGTGTTGAGTCCACAGGTCTTCTTGGCATTATCCTGTTTGCCTTACTTGTATGCCATACATATTATTCTGTATTAATTAATTTTATTTTAATTGGTGCTGGGGAGCTAAGTTAGTGCTTCTCATATGTTAAATGAATGCTCTCTCACTGAGCTATATACCTCCAGCCCCATAAATATTATTTTAAGTCTACTCAATAGTTGATTAAAATCATTCAGAATTAATTACAAAATTTTACTGTGCTTTATATTAACTAAGTACTATTTGGTACTTTCTAAATTTAGAAAGCAATTTACTTTTTAAAAAAATTGGATTTATTAACTTAAACCTTCAGAATTTCCCACTTGCCTTAAACTTCCCCTCTGATTTTTGTGATGTGTTGAAACTTTAATTTGTTATGTTTTAGCTCAAAAGAGACTCCCTCACCTGAACGACTCCATCGTGCTCTGTGTCACTCTCCCTGTACTCCCTTCCCTTTCAGCTTTTCATATACCAACTAGGAAGCCCTACCACAGAGCTGTACCCCACCCTTCATCCTTGCATCCTCATCCCCTTTGGGGATGACTCTCGCTTGAAGAAGGCTGCTAAATGGCATCTTGTTTCGTGCTGATCAGAAGAAACATAACTGTAGGTTTTCCATTTTCATTTTGTTCCCACACAGCTATGAGTGTTGAATGTTGTCTTTTGATCCTGTAGCATGTGTTAACTGCTTAGCTCAGAGAAAACCTACACCTGCCAGCCTGTGTCCTCCCTGATTGGCTTCACCTGCACCTGGAGTTGCTACCCAGATTGCTGTTAGGCTTAAATCCCACAGACAGTCTTGCCTGCATCCCAGGGGCAAGTTGTATGGAAAGCCTCCCTCCCTCCCTCCCTCCCTTTGCAGAACTTTACTAAGAAGAGATAGCTCAGCAGTTAAGAGCACTGCCTGCTCTTACAGAGGACCAGAGTTTGATTCCCAACACCCACATGATGGATAACAACTGTCTATAACTCCAGTTGCAGAGGAATCTGAGACCCTCTTCTGACCTTCGTGGGCATTGCATGACACAGGTGCACTTACATACATGCAAGTAGTACACTCATACACATAAAAAAATAAAAACAGCCAGGTGTGGTGGGACACGCCTTTAATCCTAGCACTTGGGAGGCAGAGGCAGGTGGATCTTTGTGAGTTCAAGGCCAGCCTGGTCTACGGAGCCAGTTCCAGGACAGCTGGGGCTACAGGGAGACCCTGTCTCAAAAAGACCAAAATAAATAAATAATAAATAAATAAAAATTAAAAAATAAAACAATAAATAAAATATTTTTTAAAAAGAATTATTGCCAGGCATGGTGATACACACCATTAATCCCAGCACTGGGGAGGTAGAAGCTGGCAGATCTCTGTGAATTCAAGGCCACCCTGGTCTACATTAAAAAAAAAAAAGCACAGATTGAGAGCTGGAAACATAGCTCAGTGGTTAAGAGTACTAGCTGTTCTTGCAGAGGACTGGGGTTCAGTTCCCAGTACCCACATGGCAGCTAACAACTGTCAATAACTCCATTTCCAGGGGATCCAATGCCCTCTTCTATCCTCTTTGGGCATTGCATGACACAGGTCACTTACATAATGCAGGCATAACACTCATACACATAAAATAAATTAAAACAAAGAGTCAATACAGAAAAGTGAACAATTGAGGGAAAGTGAGACATTCCCAAGAGTGGGAGGGTTCCCGAGAGAAGAAAAAGCCACTACCACAGACATTTCTGAGGACTCCAGCAAAAGAGGAAGTGTGGGCTACCACTACCACAGATGTTTCTGTGGACTCCAGCAAAAGAGGAAGTGTGGGCTACCACTACCACAGACATTTCTGAGGACTCCGGCAAGAGGAAGTGTGGGCTACCACTACCACAGCCATTTCTGAGGACTCCGGCAAGAGGAAGTGTGGGCTACCACTACCACAGACGTTTCTGAGGACTCCGGCAAGAGGAAGGGTGGGCTACCACTACCACAGACTTTTCTGAGGACTCCAGCAAAAGAGGAAGCGTGGGCTACCACTACCACAGATGTTTCTGAGGACTCCAGCAAAAGAGGAAGTGTGGGCTACCACTACCACAGACATTTCTGAGGACTCCAGCAAGAGGAAGTGTGGGCTACCACTTCCACAGATGTTTCTGAGGACTCCAGCAAAAGAGGAAGTGTGGACTACCACTACCACAGACGTTTCTGAGGACTCCAGCAAGAGGAAGTGTGGGCTACCACTACCACAGACGTTTCTGAGGACTCCAGCAAGAGGAAGTGTGGGCTACCACTACCACAGATGTTTCTGTGGACTCCAGCAAAAGAGGAAGTGTGGGTTACCACTAACAGACTTTTCTGAGGACTCCAGCAAAAGAGGAAGTGTGGGCTACCCAGTGCCTGTTTTGAATAAGGATCCATGTCTTAAACCAATGCCAAGGTCATGCCGAGGTCTTTATTTAAGAACCCGTTTGCACCTTTCCAGTCTCTTGTGCTGTGCAGCCTTCAGCTGAGCTGTTGGGGAGGGCAGCTGTACAGGACAGACTGCAGGCTCCCAGTGTCTGGCGCCTCCCTGCAGACCCAGGGCGCTGGGGAAGTTGAGACAGAGGCAGACAATTCCAGAATTCAGTGTTGGGTTGGCATTTCCTTGGCAGAACACTGCAGCCTTCTAGGAGTGAGGGGTGTGGGCATTTCATGGGCGCTGCCTTGACCTTGCCTGCTCAGCAAGATGTTCCCTGTGCAGTTCTGCATCTGAACCACAGCAGGTTGCACAAAGTGGGGGTTCTGTTATTCAGCAGGACTGTTGCTGGATAGCAGTAATTGTTGCTATTTTAATCATGGAGAGACTGTCTCTGAAAGGCCTTTCTTCCTGGTTTTAGAGTTGCCTCCCACTCAGAAGTCCCTGTTCCCAGCATGACAAGTCACCTTAGCTCTAACTGGCTCAGGAAATAAAGACTGTGTGCCATAGGATCAGGAAATTGGAGGATATAAGCTATGTGCACTTAGACAAATCTTGGCATATCAAGACATACACCATCTTTCTGTAGAAAGAAAGCTTTGCTGCTCCCTGAATGAATTGAAAATTCTTAAGATGTCTGAATTTGAGGTGGAGCACCATCCTGTTCCTGCTAGTTGGATTTCCTTATTTATTGTTAGAAGTCCAGAGACTAGAGGGAAAAGTAGGCAAACTGGACACATCTATACAATGCTAGAGTTCCGTACTTCTGATTTATTCTTTGTAATAGCTTTAAGTATCTGGCCAAGAGGACAGAAATGTGTTCTGAATTCTTTTGCTCGCCTAGACAAAATAGCTGGCTGATTGAAGTTTTTTTGTTAAGCATATGAGGCAGAAGTCTTAAAAGGGGGTGACATTTATTATAAGGCCTGGTTGTTCATTAATGATGATTTGATTATAATGCTCATTTCTGCTTAATGTGATGCCTTAGTCCATGCAGATTGCTAGAACAAAAGGAGCATAGATTTGGTGACTGCAACAGTTCTGAAGTCTGAGAGTGCTGGGGTCAAGGTGGCTACGGATTTGGTTCTTGACGAGGGCTCTCTTCTGAGCCTGGGAACAACCACCTTCTTGTGTCCTCATGTGGAAGAGAAGGAAAGGAGAGGTGGGGGATTGATTGTTTTCACTTTCCTATCTATTCTAATAAGGACACTAATACCATCTTTTTTTGTTGTTGTTGTTTCTTTGAGACAGGGTCTCCCTTTAGTCCCAGCTGGCCTGGAGATTGCTATGTAGACCAGGCTGGCCTTGAACTCACAGAGATCCGCCTGCTTCTGCTTCCCGAATGCTGGGATTAAAGGCGTGTGCCACCACACCCTACCCAGTAATACCATTCTTAAAGGTTTCATCTTCATAACCTAAGTACCTCTCTGGCACTATCTCCCAGTACCATCTATCACACTGAAGAGTCAGGCTTCAATGTTGGGGGTAAGGACACCCAGAATGTACTTCATAACATGTAGTGACCCAGTGTGCCAGATATGGGCTCTGACATGCAGACACTCAGAGCCCGTATCTGGTGAGAGTAAACTGAGTGAGTCGAACACCATAAACTGATAAAAACCAATACTAATGTTCTGTAGAGCTTCCATTTCCTTTTAACAACTCTAGAACATTGGCTCAACTGGCTCCCCAAGAGCAAAAAGACAGACTATCCAGGGGGCATGGACGGTGCTTAAGAGCCTATATTTCCATAACCTTCAAATCTCTCCCTTTTGGGGAACTCTGTAGGGAGGGCCAGAGTTTCTCCACTGACTCTGTTCTGTTCACGCACCCTTCCACATACAGACAGCGGCAAGGCAAGGCTGTGGAGAGATGCCAGGAATATGCTTCCTTTGTTTAATTTAGCAAAGACTAGCAGGGCAAGCTGTAGGAACAGGTGCTAATGAGGTTATGGGGGAGGTGAGAAGCATAATGAATGTCAACAGTCAGCAGCAGAGGGATAGAAGGGCTAGGCGTCTTGGTGACATAAACTTGGAAATGTAAAAATGTGTGGGTGAATAGTGATGTCACAGGCTTTCCCATCATCACCGAACAGCTGGTCTCACCAGTACCAGCTCTGGTCTGGTAGACTGGCAAAGGCACATAGTTTAATCCAGTATCTGTCCAGTTTAGGAGTTATCTCTTTACCCTCGGTTTCTCTGGGAAGTGATTACCTGTGGCTCCCTTATATAGTAGACTGACTTCCTTGGGAGCAGGCAGGGCCTGGACCTTTTTCAGAGTTATCTCCAGTGGCAAGGAATGAAGAGATAGACTATTAGGGTGCATGTAGTGTTCTTTTTAAGAAATATTCTCCAAATGTATAGACAGGGACTATGTCAAACAATTGTGCTATATGGTATTATCCTAACAAGGCAGAGTAGGTTTAGGGTGTTCCAAATTTTTGGTAATCCCAAAAGGCTGACCCCCACAGATGTTTCTGACAATAGCAGTCCGCAGTGCCTCCTGCAGCTTGAACCAGGATCCAGGATGTTCTTCATGACATGGGGTCAAATCATGCCCCAATGCTAGCCTGTGATATGTACCAAAGTGGCACCTCTAGGCAGCTGCAGATCTGGGGGCTGGGTCACTGCACTTCCATATTGGTAGGATGACTTATAAGGCTAAGGGTGTGGCATTTGTATTTGTCTGCTAGGGCCACCATAACAAAATGCCACCGACAGAGTGGCTTAAACAATAAAACCTTATTTGCCTTCAATTCTGAAGCTGGAACTCTAAAGTTCATTTCTGGTAAGGGCCTGTTCAGGCTGTTTGATGGCTACCTTCTTCTACCTTCTTACTCGGTCCTCATATGGCTTTCCACTCACGTTCTCCTATGTTTTTAGAAAGAAAAAAGGAAGAGGAAGACCATTCTGGTGTCTCCTCTTACAAGGGCGCTAATCCTACTTTTGTGACCTCATTTAGCCTTAAAGATTCCATCTCCAGATATAGCCAGTTAGAGCCTCAACCTATGCATCTAGGGGTGGGTAGATGCAGTCAGTCTACAACTGCTCCAGAAACAAACAGGCTGGATGACTTTTAATGTCTATTCTTTTTTTAATTTTTTTTTTGATGTGTATGAGTGTACTGTCTGCGTGTAGGTTGGTACACCCATGTCGCGCAATGCCGCAGAGGTCAGAAGAGGGCGTCGGATTCCCCTGGAACTAGAGTCAAAGACGGTCTTAGCTGTCATATGAGTACTGGGAACCGAACCCGGGTCCTCTGCAAGAAGAGTTGGTGCTCTTTTAACCACTGAGCCATCTCTCCAGGCCTCAATGTCTATTCTGACAAAGTAGCTCTGTGACTTTGTGGAAGTTCCCTTAACTTTTGTAATCTTCCTCTTCCTCTTGGTAAATATGGAGACAGTCGTTGTACCTGTCTGGGACATTGTAGGGATTAAATAAGACAATGTATATGATGGGTTTGGTCCAGGGGCCTCCCTGTTGTACAGTAGGGCTTTGGCACTCCCTCTTCAGTGGTCCTAGGACTGCAGTCTAGTCTAGATTTCCAAGACTAGCTCAGGCCTGTAGGCATGGGATCCGTAGACCAAGGAGAGTCTAGGATTGCCCAGTGTTCTTCAGGGCAGCTGAGCCTTGTCTGGCCATATTTGCCTTCAGGAATTTCCAAATGGGAAACGAGATGGTGGTGGCCCAGAGTCTGAGAGAAGGGGAGAGAGCCCTTGAGCAGTTTGGTCCCCTCTTCTGAGATAGGATGGTACTGGCGGAATCCCACCAGCTGGCCCCAAATGAAGGTCACCTCGGATTCCTTATGGCTTCCTTTTAGCTTAAAAATATTTAAAACATAATCATTCAGGTTACAAAAGTAATTCAAATTTACTGTATAACATAAATCATTGAAAATGCTGAACCTATGAGAAATATTCCAGTCACCCGTGCTGCCTGTACCGAGTTCTCTCTACTGAATTGCTTGCTGTTCAGCCGTCCCTTCCTCTGCAGCATGTGGCTTTCAACAAGCTCCTGTTACCTGTTACTTTCAAAACTTATGTTTCCTCCTGTTCAATTGGAGCTCAAACTTTCCAGCTTGTTCCCCCTTTGCAGGAGCGTGTGTAAAGTTCTGGGCATGTGATGTCACTGCTACTGTTTCCATTGAAGACAGTGCCCTTGGTTTTGAATCCAGCAGCAGAATTAATCCTCTACGTCATTCCTCTCTTAGTCTTCCATGTTCCCTGCCCTGCATGCATGTGCTATGAGCACTGAAGCAAGCAATATTGTTATTTGCAACATGGACATAATGAGTGTGTGGCAGTGTTCCAGTATAAGTGAGCCTTAAAGCTGATTGAAAAGGCAAGAGCTAGCCGGGTGTAGCCTTTAATCCTAGCACTTGGGAGGCAGAGACAGGCGGATCTCTATGAGTTCAAGGCCAGCCTGGTCTACAGAGCGAGTTCCAGGCCAGCTGGGGCTACAGGGAGACTCCGTCTTGAAAAGACTCCCCAAAATAAACCAAAAACGAAAAGGCAAGAGCTATTTGTTTACATGAGCTTTTCAGTGTGTGTCCGCTTTCAGCATCCATCCCAGCACTCTTCAACTGGGAACTTGGGCCTGTCCTTTCCTGGTACACACCTGGGCTTTGAAATGAGAACAGGAAGGAAAATGGCTGAGGGAGAGGATTTGGCCAGAGTAGCTGTTCCCGTTACCTGAGAACCAAACTTATCTCCAGATTATTGGTTATGAAGTTGACTCCAGTTTTCATATTTCAGGACAAAAGATGCCCTGATATGAGTTCAGCTTCAGACAGCAGCAGTCCCCATCGTCCCCCATCTACCTGTCTCCTCCCATGGCCTGTCTGCCAATGCCTTCCACTTGGAGGAGCAGTCCACTTGTCCACAGAGGTCAAAATGATACCTTGTAGGGAACAGACGTTCATAGAGCACCTGTCTTGTGTCCCAGCGCTCCCTTAAGTAGGAGCTCCCACTTCCCATCAGAACAGGAGCACCTGCTAGTCAAGTTCAGAGGGCACTGAAAGCTTCCTCGGAGTTGAATACACATGTGCATAGGCAGCTTGAAAACAAAAGCACAAAACCACTGCTTGAAGCACCTGTATCCACAAGAACAAGCCAAGCTCTCTAGGGTGTTGATAGATCTCTCCTTTGGAGAGCTGGCCCTTCCACAGATACAGGGACACTTTTGGACACTCCAGGGACTTGCCTGGTGGACAGAAAAGTTAATTGATGATGAAAAAAAACCCATGTTGCTTCCTTCCTCTGCACACAGCAGTTTGATGTATCAGAGACATTATATAATCCTGACAGTGTATTGCCAGATGTCCCAGAAACAATAGGAACTGATAGGCTAGTCATGCTTTTTTATTTTTAACTTTTAAGTTACATTTATTAATTTGAGTATGGAAGGGTGCATGCCACTGCATACATGTGGAGGTCAGAGAATAACAGGAGTTATTGCAGGAGTTGGATCTCTCCTTCTACCATGTGGGTACTAGGTATCAAACTCAGGTCATCAGACTTGGTGGCAAGCTCCTTTACCCACTGAGCCATCTTGCTGGCCCTACTCATGCTTTAAACTGTGTTGGTTGTCAGAGTGCAGTTGGTAGTTGAGTCATTCGTTCATTCATTCATTCACTCGCCGATTTTAAGGATCCTCTATTAGATACTGGGGAAGAGGAGGATCAGAATGAAGATGACTGATGAGATTCTGCTTTGAGGGTCTCAGTCCATAAGTGGGGATAGAATCTAGCACCATGAAACACTCGAGTCTATGGAAGACACAGAGAGAGTCAGGGGAAGTTTCTTTGAAGAGAGAACAATTGACTCAAGTCCTGAGTGAGAATTTACCATGTGTAAAAGTGGGCTGTGTTTGAGCCCCAAATCTGGTACTGGGGCTTGGCCATTTGTACTTTACACAACAACTCAACAATATTATTGTACAGCTAGCCACAGAGCCTTTGTGAGTGGGAGACTTTTGCAGGCTAAGAAGGGCATGGAGGTCACTGACTCTATGAAGAATGTCATGAATTAGACAGCTGGGGTTTGGCGAATGCTGCTCTGAGACACACCCCCAGGAGCCTCTGGTATCTCCAGAATTCCACGAAGTACAGGACAGATATTGGTCATATAAGCCATGTTGGTTGCATTGGCTACTTGGGGTCTGCACATTCCTCAGCAAGTCCAGCTTTCCTGTTTGTATAATGCACCTTGTCTTATTATTTTGGTGCTAAAATTAGATAATAGATATGAAAATGTTTTATGTCGGGCGTGGTGGCACATGCCTTTAATCCCAGCACTCGGGAGGCAGAGGTAGGTGGATCTCTGTGGGTTCGAGGCCAGCCTGGTCTACAGAGTAAGCTCCAGGACATCTGTTACTAAAAGGGAGACCCTGTCTCAAAAATACCAAAAAAAAAAAGGGGGGGGGAATGTTTTATTAAACTCTCATAGCAAGCTGGTGTGGGGGTACATATCTGCAATCCCAGTACTTGGGAGATAGAGTGGAAGGAACAGTAGTTCAAGGCCGTCCTGGGCTACATAGGGCTACCTAAACTGACCTAGTGCTTTGGGAAGGTAAAAAGTGATGTTTCTGGGGCTGGGGAGATGGCTCAGCAGTAAAGTGCTTGCTGTACAAGCTTGCAGACTCGAGTTTCCTCCCTAGCACCCATGTGAAGAGCTGGGTGTGGTGATGTACTCTTATAATCCTAGTGCTAGGGAAACAGAGACCAGAGGATCCCTGAGGCTCAGTGGCACACACCTTTAATCTCAGCATTCAGGAGGCAGAGGCAGAAAGATCTCTGTGAGTTCAAGGCCAGCTTGGTCTACATGATGAGCTCCAGACCAACTGGGACTAAAGGGAGACCCTGCCTCAAAAAGACAAAAAGCAAAAACAAAAACAAGGTATATAACTCCTGAGGAACAACACCCAACACCCAAGATTGACCCTTGGCCTCCACACACATGCGTACACACAGTTATGTGCACCTGTGCGCGCGCGCGCACACACACACACACACACACACACACACAGAGTGATATTTCTGTAGGCCCCAACTCCACTCCTTCCTTTTTTCCAACTTTCCCATTACTACCATAGGGGCGGGATTCCATCAAGGCCTACTTGAGCGGCCTGTGGTTGAAGCTGGCTGCAGGACCAGTCTTCTCAGTTTCCATTCCCTGTTCACCCTGACTATGGAACTGAGCTTTGAGAGGAAAGCTTTGGCCTGAGTGTCTGTAAAAGAGACTTTGAACTCTGACCAAATCCTTTCTTGCCTTCTGTAGGAACATGCTTGCCAACTCAGCCAGCGTACGGATTCTCATCAAGGGAGGCAAGGTGGTGAACGATGACTGCACTCACGAGGCAGATGTCTACATTGAGAATGGCATTATCCAGCAGGTGGGCCGTGAGCTCATGATCCCTGGAGGGGCCAAGGTGATTGATGCCACTGGGAAACTGGTGATCCCCGGTGGAATCGACACCAGCACTCACTTCCACCAGACCTTCATGAATGCCACATGTGTGGATGACTTCTACCATGGGACCAAGGTAATGTTCCTGTGCGACCAAGGTGGCTTCCTGTTTGCTGTTTTATTTTGCTTCTGGGGCTGCTCCAGAGGAGACCCACATGAATAGGTACTTTGCTATATTGCTACTGGAAGAAGGGTGTCTCTAGGGGCCACTGTGGCTGCTAGTATAGGGACTTCCAGCAGAATGTCCTGGATCATTTAAAAGAAAGCATTTAGGCCTATTTTGCTGATCAAATCACTCATATACTGGGCCCGGAGCTGACGTTATTTTTATATTTTCATGTCATGTAAATACAGACCTAGAGAAAGATGAGAGCCAGCTGGTGTTTATTGCTGTGTAGGTTTGTTTGGTGGACTTGTTTACACATGGTGAGCTAAATTAAGTCCCTAATGTCTGAGACAGATTTTAAAGTCACCTCTAGCTGTTTTAAATGGTAGGAAGTGAAAAAGAGATAAAGCTATCTTCTGTAATCCCTCCTGCCTTATTCATTATTTTATTTATATTTTTGAGTTAGGGTCTCACTATATTGCTCTCGTTGGCCTGGAACTCGCTATCTAGACCAGGTTGGCCTAAAACTCACAGAGATCCGCCTGCTTCTACCCACCCAGTGCTGAGATTAGAGGCATGGGCCATGATGTCCTCATTTTTTTTTTCTTTTTTTGGAGACAAGGTCTCACTTGGTAGCCCATGTTGGCCTAAAACTCGCTATAATCCTTTCTCGGCCTCCTAAGTGCAAGGATTACAGGTGTGGACCAACGTGACCGGCTTTATCCATTATTCTTAAAATCAGCTTGAAAAGTACGAATTGGTTGTCATTTCTATGTAAATTATTACAGACACTATTCAAAGATTGACAAACTGAATATGAACTATTTCCCCAAATGCAGAAACCTAGACCTGTGAAATACATGAATCAGGAGAAAACTGCATTTTGCGTTTGTTGGGAGCTCTGGTCACTGCTGTCTCCCACTTTTGTGATGACTTGTCACATGCCAGCCTTTCCCCGGACAGCAGATCACGGGCTAGTGGAAGGGAAGGTTCGTCTATACTCTTCTGCTCTCCAGAGCCAGTGCTGACCGGAGCTGGAACAGTGAATGTTGCAATACCAAGCAGGCAACAGATCCCTGTGCAGGTGTTTTAAAATACAGAATTGAGGGACTGGAGAGATGGCTCAGCTATTAAGAGCACTGGCTGCTATTGTAGGAGACCTGGGTTTAAATCTCAGCACCCACATGGCAGCTAACAACTATCCATAACTCCAGTTCCAGGGGAGCCAACTCCTTCTGACCTCTGCAGGCATTGCATGGCAGGGGTACACTTACATATATGCACGCCTTTAATCCCAGCACTTGGGAGGCAGAGGCAGGTGGATCTCTGTGAGTTCAAGGCCAGCCTGGTCTACATAGTGAGTTCGAGGACAGCTGGAGCTACGGGGAGACCCTGTCTCAAAAAGACCAAATAAATAAATAAGTAAATAAATAAATAAATATTTAAATAAATAAACATTGAAATAAATATTGAAATAAAATTTAAAAAGAATTGAATCAGTCTCCAGGGACACAAGTTCCCTGTGCTGGCAGCATACATTGTACTGCCCGGCTTTGGAAGAATCACCTCCAGTGCTGCCTGTGTGAAAGAGATTCACCAGTTCCTGCCCTCATAGGTTGAGTTCTATGGCCCACTTAGACCTGACACCTCAAAGCCTCCGAAGTTCTATGCCCCGAAAATCCTACCTCCATTGTCTGGGGTTCTCAGGGGACTCCTCCCCCATGCTCAGGACCCTGTGGGATTAATTTTCTGGGAGCTCAGGTGTACTTGCTGTGAGGCAGTGACTGATGAGGTCCCCCAAGCCTACTTTGAGGATCTTTGCTGGGGCTGCGGGGACAAAAGAGGCTGGTCTTGGGGATACAGCCCTCTGGGCCTGCCCACCACATGCACATAGCCTAGAAGTGTCCCTGAGGTGAAGACATACCCGTTCCCAGTTCAGAAGCTACAGAACAGATACTTGGAAGGCTTGATTGTGACAGATCACAGGAGCCACAGTCAAGTCTGAGCCAAGGCAAAGATGTTTCCTGCCACCAAGGCACTGTCTCAGCCCAAGGGAGACAAGACGGCAGAACTCCTCCCTTCTCCTCTGGTTATGATGGTGGCACTTGGGAACTTTCTGAGAGGAAGCATACCCTGGTCACCATCGCATACACTGAGCTAAGGCCCAGCCAGTTTCATTTAAGGTTATTGTCATTTCTATGGAAGAGCAGCATTCACACACAAGTGTACAAGCATCCAGAACTGTTGCAGTGGAACATGCCCTCATCACCCACTCCCTTTAATGAACTAAATAAACATCAGCAACACCCAGAAGTCCCTAAAGTCACTGGTCTCCTTCAAGCATAATAGAAATACTATAATTTATACATAACACCTGGAGGTATCAATTACATACCATATAATTCACTATTTAAAGTGAACAGGGGCAGGTTTGGGGGTACATACTTGAGGGGCCCAGGCAAGAGGACTGCCGAAAGTTTGAGGCCACCTTGGGCTACATAGAATCACATCAACCAGGACTACCCAGAAAGATCCAGGCTCAAAAGATAAATACCAAAGCATATGAGTTAGTGGGTTTTAGTATATTTGTTGTATATTTATTATAAACTGGTTTTGACTGTTAACCGCTTTAGGGGTATGTGTGCGTGCGTGTGTGTGTGTGCGTGTGTGTGTGTGTGTAAATCCAGTAGTATGTATCTTTACATTGGGTTCTTTTGCTCAAACTCCTTCCAAGTCGTTGCATGTTGTTGTAGTCTAGTCATTGCTATTCCATGTTAGGTGCCACATAGAACTCAATCCACCCAATCCTTAATGGCATCTGGTCCTTGCCAGTTTGAGCCTAGTACAAATACTGTTGCTGTGAATGATTTTGTCTGTCCATGTATTTTGGCAAACATGTATGTACACAGGGTGGTTCATATCCCTGGGAGTATAATTGCTAGGTCATAGTATGGTACATATATGTTTAGTTTTTAAAGATGCTGCCAAAACAGCTTCTAAACTGGTTGGGACAATATCCAGCAGTGAAGTAAGAAGCACAGTGATTAACAGCAACATGACTGATAACCACACCTGTCTGGCCTGGGGCCCTTTTTGTAGTTTCCTCAGGCCTTTAACTAAAAATTACAGCTTACTGGTTGTACCTGCTTGGGAGACTTTTAGTCTAGGCCTGGATGCCACGCTGCCACTCTACTCTCAGCCAGACTTGTAGAGGTCAGACTGGCCTTCTCTGTCTTATTTCCTACATTATCATTGGCTGGGCCTCATTAACTGGGAGTGACAGGATTCCCCCCCCCCCCCGCCAGAGCCTTCGGCTCTTTATAACTGATGAAGAGCTTTGTATAACCATCTTTGTGCAAGGTGCTGTGGAACTCTGGATCTTTTCCAGGCTGTTCATCCATGGGAACAGAAAATATCAGAGAATATCCAAAGGCCCCTGTGGAATCAAAGGCCCGAGACCTCCAACTTCTGCAGGTTTGGGATGCTCCAGGCGTCCCCACTCTGTGTGGTGCATTGTGAGGAATTTGAATCATAGACCCCTCCCTAAGCCATCTTGGTTACTGGTGACACCTGAATAGACTGTGTGTGTGTGTGTGTGTGTGTGTGTGTGTGTGTGTGTGTGTGTTGTGCATGTGTAGCACACATACCTCTGCAAATGTGTGGAGGTCAGAGGACAACTTCAAATAATTGATTCTTTCTACCTTTTCGTGGGTTCTGGGAATGGACTTCAGTCACTAGGTTTGCTCAGAAAGCACCTTCACCCACTGAGCCAACTCAAATGCCTCTAAATGGGCTCTTTTTTAATATCAATCTCCTAAGCAAGACTTACTTTGTCCCAGATCCAGCCTTCTTTGAAGCCCTCAGGTAGACTCTGCTCAAAGATCATTCCTCAACCTTTCCGGAAGGGACTTCTTGCTCTGCTTCCTCCTCTCCACCCCTGGTTCTCCCCTCCAGTTGCTGTTCCTACAGCACTTTGATTTCACATTTCCAGTAGTTCCTGAAAATCTCCCTAGTAGGAAAAATATTCTCCTGTTAGCAATGACTGATGAAGACATGTGGGTTTAATTACTCACGCCACCTTCCCCTTTGCACAAAGGCTGTACACTCTGGATAGGCTGCTGCTGACCTGCTTGGCTCACACCAAGAAAGGCTGATGGACTTCAAGCAGCAGAGTTTAAAATAGAATCACAATCCCGAGGAAAAGCTCCAGAGTGATCAGCTGACAGGGCAGGACAGATCAAGCGGCATCTCTTCTACTTGTCAGGCAGATCTGCTGCATCTTGAATTCTGCACACACACCCCTCCACTCCCCAGTGTTTGCATGCTTGTTGATTGGAGACAGCAGCCAGAGCTGGAAAAACAAAACAGTTGAGAGCCTAGTTTGGCTAGGAGCATCTGGGTCTCCATTGTGCTGGGTCTGAAGGGAATTCTCTCCGGCACTGTTGCAAGTGCCTCACTGCCTTGGCCTCTTTGAGAGGCTGCGGCAGGCTCTGCCTGGCTCCCCAGCACACAGCCCCATCACTTGATCCACTGCTCCAGGCACTGCCTCCCCCGTACCCCTCCAACCTTCAAGCCTCCCCTCTAGGACCAGAATCAAGAGAGGCTGTTTGCAATAATACAGACCTCATTCTAGAAGGAAGCTCCCAGGCCTAGGTGAGGAAGCATCCAGTGACCTCGGAGTGTTGGTGAAGGGATGGGATTATTCTCTTGTGGGTACCCATATTACATCACCCAGAGCATTCACATTGACTCTTGACTGCCATTAATCTATGGTTCTTACAGACGGGTGAAAATGTCAGAATTGGTTCTTTAAAACTATAGACAACAGTCCCTTCAATAAGATGTTAACAAAGGGGCAGCCAGGTACCACAGAGAAAAGATTCCTGTGTGCATTTTCTGTCTCCTCCAAAATTAAAAAGAAGTATTTTATTTATTATTCTTTATTTTATGTCTATAAGTGTACTGTCTGTATGTATGTAAGTGCACCCATGTCATACAGTGCCTGTGGAGGTCAGAAGAAAGTGGTCAGAAGAAGGGGTTGACCCCCTCTGGACCTAGAGTTACCAATGGTTGTCAGCTGCCATCTTGGTGCTGGGAATCAAACCTAGGTCTTCTGCAAAAACAGCCAGTGCTCTTAACTGCTGAGCCATCTCTCCAGGCCTCCAAAAAATTTTTAAAAGAACCATAGTGTAGGCTGATGGTTTTCAGTCCTACTTGGAAGCAGAGTTCATTAGAACCACTTGGGAAATTTAACAGATGCCAGCATCAGGCCCTAGCTCAGACCAATTAAGTCAGTGTCTCTCTGTCTGCCTCCTCCCCCATCAGTACTTTTTAGGCCTCCCTGGTGAGTCTGACTACTGGCGGGAAGATTATTGAGGAACTTTCTTGGCTGTTTGGACTGGCCCCGTGCCTGGGCTGTACTATGGTGGCCATCAGACCTTCACCTTAAGGCCAAGGCTGACAGCTGAATTCTGTTTGCTAGTATGGGCTGCCTTGCCGGCCACATTCCAGGGTCCTAGATTTGGGCTCTCAAACCCTAGCCTGAGATCTGATGCCCTTTAGTTTTCAAGTACCCCTGGCATAGCATTCTGCCTTTCTATCCATCTGTACCCTGCAGAAATCATCATGGACCGAGAAGTGGGCAGTGACAGAACAGTCATCCAGCAGAGTACTGGCTGAGGCTGACCCACTTCTTGAAGCAACTAGAGACAACTTCTTGGGTATGTTGGGGCTGTTAAGTCACAGAGAATGCCTCCCATGAAGAAATCAGATCGATGGGAGGTTTTACAGTCAGCTACAGGGGAAGAGTACTTGTCTGGCATGAGATAGACTACAGCACATTCAGTAGTGTAGGCTAGGATGGCCTGCCATGTCCCACCCCAAGTAGAAGGCCCTGGCCCTCCCTCTCCATTTTCTCCTACAGAGAACCCCATCTACCAGGTCCTGAGATACACCAGGCTCTAACATGTAAATGAACTCTCTTTGGTGGTCAACCCTGCCAACATCCTTACCAAGGAGCTCATTTACCTATGGTCCAGACTGGTTTTGCTCTCTTGGAATTAAACCTTTAAACTCCTGCTCATTTTCTTCTTTTGCTTTGACTCCAGTTTCTGACAATTCCTGTTTAATCTGGCCAAAGGACTCTTTCTTATCTTTAAGTACTACAGTAACACTTCCTGCCTGTGGGAATGCAGACTCATGTGGTTTTGTTTATTAATTAATTAATTAATAATTAATACTCCTGGAGTATTAATTAATACTGCTGGAGAAATGGCTCAGTGGTTGGGAGCACCGACTGCTCTTGCAGAGGACCAGGGTTTGATTCCCAGCACCCACATGGCAGCTAAGAACCATCTTTAACTCCAGTTCCAGGGGAATCCGACACCCTCTTCTGACCTCCATGCCACTGCACAACATGGGTGCACCAACCCGCATGCAGACTGTACACTCATATACATAAAAAATGCTAAGTAAATTTTAAAAATTAATATTCCTAAGTTCAAATACATTTTAATTTCTGTACACAGCTGGAAAAGACCCTCAAAATCATATAATTCCACTCTCCCATTAATATAGAATCCAAGAGAGAAATGTATAAATTGCATCCTAGTCTCAAGAGCTAATTGGACCAGAATATAGGTTTCTCTGTATGAGGTCTTTTTTTTTCTTTTTAACCAGTTTTCTCAAGGTCTCCTTAAACAGGTCCCTCTAAGGGCTGGAGAGATGGCCTAGCAGTTAAGAGCGCCGACCGCTCTTATAGAGGACCCGAGTTCGATCCCCAGCACCCACATGGCGGCCAAGAACCGTCTGAAACTCCAATTCCAGGAGAACTCCAGTTCCAGGGGAATCCGAAACCCTCTTCTGACCTCCGCGGCATTGCACGACACGGGTGCACAGACCTGCATGCAGACACTACATTCATACACATACAGAAATAAATAAAAATTAAAAAAAAAAAAAAAAAAACCAGGTCCCTCTTCCAGATGGCCTATTTCTTCTTGGTTAACTGTACATAAATACTTTCCATGGTTTTTAAGTTGCCTAAACCAGTTTAGGATGTCACAGGACTCACATGCTTCAGGCAGAAGTGTTGAGCTCTCCACTCACCCAAGATGATGGTCTGATTTATTCCTGCTTAGATAAATAAAATGAGTGTCAGCACCTTAAAGCTGGATAGTTCACCATGTTATAAAGGGTGCTTGAGAAGTTAGTTAATGAGGTGGTGGTACATGGCAAATAATTCACCCAGTGTTTGAGACACAAGGAAAAGAAAGGCTGGTCTCCAGTGGGATCCTATACTTCCCCCATGCCAGTCTTCCAGTCTCTTAGATTTCTAGATCTGCACCTTGAATACCTCACTTCCCACCCTGCCCTTGCTCCCTAGCCCTCATGGCTGCCACTCTTTGCTGCCATCTTCCCTGCCTGTCTGTGGGACCCCTCTCCAATGCCCAGTGTCACACTTCCACAGTGAATTCAGTTTCAGGCTCCCGCGTCTCCCCATTTCCCTGGGCTTTCAGATTGCTTCCCGTGCTAGGCTTGTCTGTCAGCCAAATGGAAGGCTCTGAGGGCCAGAGACGTTCAGGGTCTCACACAGCTCTAACCACACAGGAGATAGCCACACAATACTTTGCCGTCAGCTCTGTGTAGTAATTGTGAATAAAGCCAGGACTGGACTTCAGCTCTACCTTCATAGGCTGTATGATTTGGACAAGTTAATGTCTTCCTGTTACTCAATTCCCTTATCTGGAAAATGGGGATTTATTAATGGTTCTGTGTGTGTGTTTATTGACTTACTATTTATGAAGAACTTAAAATAGTACTTGATACTTATTAACCATTAAGTGAGTGTTTATTAAATATATATGCCGACGTATTGATCTAAGGCAGACCCTTGAAAATCCACTTACGCTACACAGTTCTCTCATGAGCATTTGTGTTAAACCACTAGGCATCAGATAGGAACTAAAACAATGGATTCTACTGTTAGGGTTGGTTCTGTGTGTTTTAGAATTTAAGTGGAATCTAATAGTAATGGTGACAAATTCTAGATAATGGTCCTTTTCTCTTTGTCTTACGTAGACATAGCCAGTTGTACCCTCTGCAGGCATTAGGAGCTATTTGAAGATATCCTGTCTCAAGGGTCTCTCACTAGACCTGAAGCTCACTGTTTCAGACAGGCTGGCTAGCCAGTGGCCTCCCTGGATTCGCCTGGTTCTGTCCCCCAGCCCTGGGGTTACAGGCATGGGTGGCCATGCCTGGCTTTTACTCAGGTCCTCGTGCTTGCATAGCAAGCACTCCTGCACACCAAGCCATCTCCCCAGTCCCTCAAAAAATGTTTTAATATGGCCTTAAGTAAAACTTGAAAAACACTCAATTAAAATATCTTCCCAGCGCTTGCTGAGGCTTCCTCTACAGTTGTGTATCCCTGTTTTGAACATGCAGTACATGTCTTGGGATGGACAGCCATGCAGAAACTGGATGTGTGTTCCATCCTGTTCCCTTGTTCTCTGCAGCCAACTATATTTTCTCTCTTTCAGACTCTTCTCTATTTAAAGGGTAGAAATATATTTTTCTGTTGGTGGAGTCCTTGCCTCATATTCAGGAAGCCCTGGGTTGGATGTACTGTATAGATAGCACTGCATACACTGTCCACAGTGTGACCCTCTACAGGCCTAGCACTTGGGAGGGAGAGGCAGGAGGCTCAGGGGTTAAAGATCATCTGTGGCTACATAGTTGGTTTAAGGCTAGCCGGCTACATGAGACCGTATCTCAAAACGAACAACAATAAGGAAAACCTTAAGCTATGAGGATGACGATCAAGTTGTGGTCTAACCATAGTAAGAACTTTCTTGCTGACCAATACTTAACCCTTAGGCTACATACACTCTCACACCCTAGACTTCCTCATGGTCACACATCCACAGGCAGCAATTGTAGACCCAGAAAATATCATGAGAAGTGACTGAATCCAACCTCTACTCCATAAATGACTTTTCTTGTTTAGATTTAAATACAAGCTCTACAGTATTTCCAATTAATATTTTAAAATGAAATTAAACTTGGTATCTATTGGCCAGCAGTATTGGGGAGAGTATAGACAAAAAAAGAGAAAAGATTATGATTGGGTATCCTGGGAAGCTGCTTTTTTTTAAATTTTTTTTTTAATTTTATTTATTTTTGTATGCGTATGAATGTACTGTCTGCATGTAGGTTTGTGCACCCGTGTCGTGCAATGCCTCGGAAGTCAGAAAAGGGTCTCGGATTCCCCTGGAACTGGAGTTCTCCTGGAATTGGAGTTACAGACGGGTCTCAACTGCCATGTGGGTGCTGGGGATCGAACCCGGGTCCTCTGCAAGAGCAGTTGGTGCTCTTAACCACTAGGCCATCTCTCCAGCCCAGAAGCTCCTTTTTTTTCATGTTGCTTTCATCTGTGTCTTTAAAAAGAAATCAGCTTGCCTGGTGTGGTGGCGTATGCCTTTGATTCCAGCACTTGGGAGGCAGAGGTAGGTGGATCTCTGTGGGTTCAAGGCCAGCCTGGTCTACAGGAGACCCTGTCTCAAAATACCAAAAAAAGGATAAAACTAAAAAAAAAGAAATCAGCTTGCCTGGGGCACTGGTGTACAACTAGCTGAAGCTTATATTTTGAACCTTTGATGAATGTACTGAGAAGGCATCAGAGTTAATGGAGTAACATCTGTCATCCCCTCCCAACGTTTCTGTTAAAAAAAAAAGACCAAAAAAAATTTATTTATTTATTTAGTCTTTTTGAGAAAGGGTCTCCCTGTAGTCCCAGCTGGCCTGGAACTCACTATGTAGACCAGGCTGGCCTTGAACTCCCATAGATCTGCCTGCCTCTGCCTCTGAAGTGCTGGGACTAAAGGCGTGCACCACCATGCCCGGCTAAAAAAACTATTTATTTATTTATTTTTTTTTTATGTTTCTCTATGTGTATGAATGTACTGTCTGCATGCAGATCTGTGCACCTTGTCGTGCAATGCTGCAGAGGTCAGAAGAGGGCGTTGGATTCCCCTGGAACTGGAGTTCTCCTGGAACTGGAGTTAAAGATGGTTCTCAGCCGCCATGTGGATGCTGGGGATCGAACCCCGGTCCTCTGCAAGAGCAGTCGGCGCTCTTAACCACTAGGCCATCTCTCCAGCCCCTAAAAAACTATTTTTAATTATGTGTGTGCATAGGTGTCTGTGTGTATTTGCACACGAGTACAGGAACCTGTGGAGGCCAGAAGAGGGTGTCGTGTTCCCCTGGAGTTGCAGTTACAGGTGGTTGTGAGCCACCATTTGAGTGCTGGGAACTGAACTCAGGTCCTCTGCAAGGGCCACAAGTGCTTTTAACTGCTGAGCCATCTCTCCATCTCCCCAAAGTTTCTTTTATGGCTTTGTAGTCTTTCCCTCCTTCTGACTGCTCCTATCCCAGATAACCACTCATCTGTTTTGTGTCAATATAGATTAGTTTGTATTTCCCAGCATTTCTCTCTGAGATGTTAAAGCTTGTATCATCTCCCCCACCCCCACTGCCTTTTGGAAGGGATCTGATTTCTGTTTCTCAGCATTACTAACTTTTAAGCTATTGCAGGAAAAGCTACTATGAACATTCATGTACATGTGTTTTTTTATGGACATGAGCTGTCATTTCCCCTGGGCAAGTACCTAGAACTGTCTCAGTCAGACCGTGGGTGTATGCTTAGCTTTTTAGGAAATCACCAAACTGGTTTCTAGAGTGATTGCAACAGTTTATGTTTCTCCCAGTGGATGTTCCATATCTTCACTATCACTTGGATTGGCTGGTTTGTTGAATTTTAGCCATTCTAATGTGTAGTGGCATCTTCCCCTCCCCACTCAGTTTTTTTTCCAAAGCCAATTTTTATTGAAGTCTTATGCATTTCATACAAAATTTCCAATTAAATCCAGACCCATTCCTCCTTCCTTGCCCCCCACCCCCCCACCCCACCAGAGCTCATACATTCTGCCAAATATGTTTTTCATCTTTTTCTCAGTCTCTTTTAAAATTTTCGATGTAGAAGTTTACTGTTTGGGGCAGAAGTTCACCGTTTCAGTCAGTTCTTTGACCCAGTCTTTTGTTGTTGTTGTTCCTTCCAATTTGCATCACTCCAAAATATGCATATATGCATGCCACACATATATCAAGATTATGACTTGAAGACTAAAATATAGGTTTTAGCATCTTCAGCTTATGATTTCTTTTTCTTTTCTTTATTAGGCTGAAAACTGTCATGCTTTCCTTAAGGAAGTGGTAGTGGCATCTTATTATATTATTGTTATGTTTTTCCCTAATGAATATGGCTAAATATTTTTCTGTCCTTATTTGCCTCTGTATATCTTTAAAGTGTCTGTTTACATGTTATTTTGTGGGGCTGGAGAAATGGCTCAGAGGTTGAGAGTGCTGGCTGCTGGGTTCAGTTCCCAGCACCCACATGGTGGTTAAGAACTGTCTTTAAGCTGGGCAGGTGGATTTCTGTGAGTTCAGGGCCAGCCTGATCTAAAAAAAAAAAAAAAAAAAGGAATACATGTTATTTTGTGTGTGTGTGATGTTTGAGAAGGGTCTCCTATAGCCCCAGCCTGGTCTTGAACTCAAAGAGATTGCCTCTTCTGCCTCCTGAGTGCTAGGATTAAAGGCGTGTGCCACCACGCCTGGCACAAGTTATGGTTTTTTTGGTTTTTTTTTTCTGTCCTTTTCGAGACAGGGCTCCCTGTAGCCCTAGCTGCCTGGAATCACTCTGTAGACCAGGCTGGCCTTGAACTCACAAAATCCGCCTGCCTCTGCTCCCAGTGCTAGGATTAAGGCATGCGCCACCACACCCGCAACAACGGTTACTGTTTTTAATTGAGGTATTGGCATGTAGCTGTTTTGTTGTTTGGGGTTCTTTCTTTCTTTCTTTCTTTTTTTTTTTTGTCTTTTGAGACAAGGTTTTCCTATAGCCCCAGCTGTCCACTGTCCTGGAACTCACTCGTGACAGGCGCTTGAACTCACAAAGATCCCTGCCTCTGCCTCCCGATGCTAGGATTAAAGGCGTGCGCCACCAGCCACGCGGTTTCTTTCTTTTCTTTTCTTTTCTTATCTTCTTTCTTTTTTTTTTTTATATTTTTTTTTTATTTTTTTTTTGTTTTATTATAATCTTTTTTATGTGTTGTTTTTTCTTTTTTTTAGTGTTTTTTTTTTTTTTTTGTTTTGTATTATCTGTTTTACTTATTTTGATTTTTCTTTCTTTTCTTCTCTTTCTTTTTCTGTTCTTTCTTTTTCTTCTCACTCTCTCTCTGCTCTCTCTTTTCTAGTTGACTCTGCTTTCTCTTCTCATCTTCTTTTTTCCTTTCTTTTTTCTCTGAGCAAGGGCGGTTTCACTGGGTAGCATTGGTTGGCCTGGAATTCTCTATGCATGTAGACCACTCTGGCTGGCCTATGATTGTACAAATTGTTTATATAGTCTAGTTCCAAGTTCTTTGTTAGGTATGTTTTGCAGTCTTTTTCCAATTTATTACTTAACCTTAAACATTTTATCAATGGTGACTTATTTATTTACTTTAAGATTTATTTGTGTGTGTGTGTGTGTGTGTGTGTGTGTGTGTGTGTGTGTGTGATGTGTGTGCCATGTTGGGGGGGTATGGATGGAGCTGGAGCTGGAGTTACAGGCAATGTGAGTCACCCAACATCAATATGCATGCTGGCAACCAAATTGGAGGCTTCCGGAAGGGCACCAAGCGCTCTTAAACACTGTGCCATCTTTCCAGCCTCTATTTTATTTTTTATGAGATGGATACATTGCCTACTGCACTATAAAAGGTGTGTGTGTCTGTCTGTCTGTGTGCTCATTCATGTGTATAAATGCAGATGCAGTATGCCATGGCAAACGTGTAGAGATCAGAAGACAACGTGAGATGTTGGTCTTCTCCTTCCACCTTGGCAGAGACATGGTCTCTTTTGATATTTTTCTGCTGCAAATACTGGCTAGCTGGGCCTTGCGCTCCTGAGGATTCTGTCTCAGCCTCCCATTTCCCCCCAGAGAAGCACTAGGATTGCAGACATGCACACTATGCCTGGGTTTTATGTGGTTTCTGGGAATTTGAACTCAGGTCCTCATGTTTGCACGGTGAGCACTTTTACCCACTGGGGCATCTTCATAGCCCCAGCAATGACTTTTGAAGAACAAAAGGCTTTAATATTGAAGTTGTTTTTATGGACTTAAAAAAAGTTCATTTAATAGTTCATATTCTTTGTGGTAGAATCAAGAAGTTTTTATAAAATTCAACCAAGGTCACTAAGATTTTCTATTAGTTCATTGTCTCTTTCTTGAACTAAATACTACAGACTCTGTAAAGAGTAGAGATTAATTGGGGCTGGAGAGATGGCTCAGCAGTTAAGAGCACCGACTTCTCTTGCACAGGACCCAGGTTCGATCCCCAGCACCCACATGTCAGCTAAGAACCATCTTTAACTCCAGTTCCAGGGGGAATCCAACACCCTCTTCAGACCTCTGTGCCATTGCACGACATGAGTGCACCAACCTACATGCAGACAGTACACTCGTACACATAAAAAAAAAAAAAAAAGAATAGAGATTAATTATGTGGTTCAGGAGGTTGGGAAGTCCAAGAGCATAGCACTAGAATCTGGTGAGGAACCACTTGCTTCAGAACATGGCAAAAGCCATCACTTGGCAAGGCAGAGCAATTACACTCATCTGGCTTTTCTTACTCGGCTTAAAAATCTACTAGTGTCAGAAAGGGGCCTAACCCTTCTGACTCCATCTAATCTCCCACCTCCAAAACCATCAATGTATGAATTTAAGGATTATATTTCCAACACATGAACCTTTTATTTTTTTATTTTTTTAATTTTTTATGTGTATGAATGTACTACCTGCATGTAGGTTTGTGCACCCGTGTCGTGCAATGCCACAGAGGTCAGAAGAGGGTGTCGGATTCCCCTGGAACTGGAGTTAAAGATGGTTCTCAGCTGCCATGTGGGTGCTGGGGATCGAACCCGGGTCCTCTGCAAGAGCAGTCAGCGCTCTTAACTGCTAGGCCATCTCTCCAGCCCCAACAACACATGAACTTTTTTGCTTGTCTTTTGAGACCCCTGGGTCTTGATATATAGCCCAGGCTGGCTTGAACTCTCAATCCTCCTGCCTCTGCCTCCCAAGTCCTGAGACTATAGGCATGCCACATCTGACCATCATTTGAACATTTGAGAGACAGTCAAACCATTACAGTTTTCTTCTATAATTCTAACTATAATTCTTCTATAATTCTAGGTCTGTGGCCATTTTAAGTTAGTTTTTCTATATGGCATGTGGTAATGTTTGATGTTCAGTTTTCTTGTATATTGGCTATCCAGTTGCCCCAGCAGCTGACTACCGGGCATGGTGGCGCACACCTTTAATCCTAGCACTCGGGAGGCAGAGGGAGGCAGATCTTTGTGAGTTCAAGGCAAGCCTGGTCTACAAAGTGAGTTCCAGGACAGCCAGGGCTACAGGGAGACCCTGTCTCAAAAAGACCAAAAAAAAAAAAAAAAAAAAAAAAGGTCAGCTGACCATAGATATGTTGTCCTCTTTTTCTTAAATTTTTTAGATATATTATTTATTTATTTCTGTAAGTGTATGAATGTACCTCCTGCATGCAAGTTTGTGCACCCATGTTGTGCAATGCCAAAATGTTCAGAAGAGGGTGTTGGATTCCCCTGGAACTGGAGTTCTCCTGGAATTGGAGTTATAAACGGTTCTCAGCCGCCATGTGGGTGATGGGGATCGAACCCGGGTCCTCTGCAAGAGCGGTCGGCGATCTTAACTGCTAGGCCATCCCTCCAGCCCCATGTTGTTCTCTTTCTGGGCTGTTTTTTCTATTCTTTTATGAATTTGCATGTCTCTATACCTGAACCTAACTCTTGATTATTATAGCTTTTAAAAATATATTTTGTGTGTATGAATGTATTGCCTGCATGTATGGAAATGCACCCCTTTTATGCAGTGCCTTTGGAGGTCAGAAGAGAAAGTTGGATTCCCTGGAACTGGAGTTATAAATGGTGGTTAGCCATCATGTGGCTATTGAGATTCAAACCTTGGTCCTCTGCAAGAGCAGCCGGTGCTCTTAGCTGCTGAGCCATCTCCCCAGCCCCTTGATTAGTGACGTTTTTTTTTTTTGTTTTTTTTTTTGTCTTTTCGAGACAGGGTTTCCTGTAGCCCCGGCCTGGTCCGTGGAACTCGCTCTGTAGCTCAGGCTTTGGCCTTGAACTCACAAAGATCCCCTCCTCTGCCTCCCGAAATGCTAGGATTAAAGGCCTGTCGCCACACCATGCCCGGCTGATTAGTGAAGTTTTTTTTTTTTTTTGCTTTTTGAGACAGGGTCTCCTGTAGCCCAGCTGTCCTGCGAAATCACTCTGTAGACCAGGCTGGCTTGAACTCACAAGATCCTCCTGCCTTTGCCTCCCGAGTGCTAGGATTAAAGGCGTGCGCCACCATGCCCGGCTTTGTTTTGTTTTGTTTGGTTTTTTGTCTTTATGAAGTTTTAAGTAAGTTCTTTTTTTTTTTTTTTTGGTCTTTTCGAGATAGGGTCTCCCTGTAGCCCCAGCTGTCCTGGAACTCACTCTGTAGACCAGGCTGGCCTTGAACTCACAAAGATCTGCCTACCTCTGCCTCCCAAGTGCTAGGATTAAAGGTGTGCACCACCACGCCTGGCTTAAGTAAGTTCTTTAGAGCAGATAGTATAAGTCCTCTTTGTTCTTCATTTCCCAAAGTTGGCTTGGCCTATGTACTCAGAAGCCGCCATTCTTAGGACAGGCTCTAAACCCAAAACTTTTGAGAACTGTGAACTGAGCACACTAACCAAGCACCTGATAAACATTCTTGGTCCCTAACACAGTTCCTAGCATCTGGCTGAAAATTAGGCATTTTCTTTTAAAGTTTCTTTCTTTAAAAAATTTTGTTTTGAGACAGGGTCTCATGTAGCCCAGGCTGGCCTTGAACTCACTATGTAGCTGGGAATGGTCTTGAACTTATGAACCTCCTGCTTTTATCTTCTAGGTGCTGGGATTATAGACATGTGCCACCAAGCTTAGTTTATGTGATCTTGGGTGTCAAAGCCAGAACTGTATATATGCTAAGCAAGCACTCTACCGACTGCTACATTCCCAGTCCCAATTGAAGGAAAATATGATTATTGATATTAATGGAAATGTATGGTCTTTGTATAATCTGGTCCCAATTTAAAGTGTGAAAATGTGACATCATAGGAACAGTTCATTCTGCACCCCTATCCTTTGCCAGGTATAATATGCACTTGGACTTGAGTTTGGAATCTCTAAGCCCCAGACTCAGTGACCCTCAGGTAGTCTTATTTTATATGCTATGTGAAAAACAGGAGTTTAAATGGAGTTTATTCAGCCCCCAAACCTCTACTAGATCCTGGAGGCACAGGCTCCATCCCCGCCCCCTGACAGGATCTGAAGCATTCTCTTCCAACAGCCCTCAGTACAATAGCTCTTGAGTTATCAGGCTCAGACCCGCTCAGAGCACCTCTCTCTCCATCATGTGCCTGTTTTGATCTACAAAAGCCCACTCAGGCAGATCTTGTCATCTGGGTAGGACCCTGCATTTCAGAGGTTAAATCATCCACCAGGTTAATACATGCAGGGCAGGCCCAGCAGACCCCCCTCAGCAGCTTCATGCCACTGTCCCTACTTAGCCATGGGACTAAATGAGGGCCCTGACAGGACTGAAATAGACGATGGGCAGAGGACAAGTGGGGTTATATGCATTTTATTCTGAACTGCTGATCAGCCCTCCTCTCAGGCATCTGTGCACAGTCTGGACTTTTACTGAGCATTTTTGTGGGCCGCTGGTCTATAAGCATTCCCACTTTGATACTAGAGGGGGCTTTGCTAAAGATCTGGGTGACAAAGGGCCTCTCTGTGCAGCTCTATTTTAGAAAGGTTTCCACAGGCCCTTGGCTTTTCGGGTGCTGGCAACCACGTTCTCTATGCCACACAGCTCCCTTTGAGGATCATCTCTGGTCTCCATGGTAACTGGATGTTGGGAGACAGTCTGTGCAGTGCTGGGGCTTTGTATTAAACACAATGAATTTAAATTGGATGCTCGGCAGTGAAGATAACCATTCTGGATTAGAGAGGGGCCTGGTCTCCTCATTTCATAATTTTAAATGTTGACACAGTTCTCAGTGTTAGCCCTGTAATTCAAGCCTCAGCCACACCCTTGTCTCTATGTCAGCTACAGCTCAGTCTTGTTTCCTGTGTGTTTATCTCCATTCATTGAATTTTGGAATTGTGGACCCTCTAAGTCATGCAGGCCTACCCTGAGCTCAGGGGTGACTAATGGGAAAGAGCCTGAGGCTGTGGCAAGATAGACCCTCATTCAGTCTGAGGATCCAGTAAGAGAGTAAATGTTAAATGTATGTGTGTGACATCCTCTGAATTCCACTTTTGTTATCTGTAAAATAAGAAGAGTAAACTCTACCCTATAGTCATTTAAGATTTTTTTATGTTCATGAAATACATCTAATATAAACTTTCCCATTTTGACTATGTCTAAGTGTACAGTTCTACGGGATTAAGCACATTGATATTGTACAACCTTCATCATCCATTTCCAAAGCTTTTCATCTTCCCCAACCACAACTCCAGACTCACTAAGTACCATACCCCTTCCTTCTTTCCTCCAAGCATCCACCATTCTAATTTCTGTCACTGTGAATCTGACTACTCATGTCCTTCATATGTGAAATCAGCGTTTGTCCTCTGGGCCAGTTTCACTTAGCATGTTGCCTTCAAGGTTCTTCCATGTTGCAGCATGAATGTATAGACTGTGTTCCTGATCACTCATCTGTGGGTGTGGATGCATTCTTGAGTTGCCTTCACTTTTTAGCTCTTGTGAGTACCAGGGACACGGATGTACACATCTGTTCACATGTGTACACATGGATGTACACATATGTTCACATGTGTACTCACAGATGTACACATCTGTTCTAGTCCTCAGTTTTAATTACAGAGTAATTTTTTGATGTCTTTTTTTTCTTTTGTCTTTTTGAGACAGGGTTTCCCTGTAGCCCCAAGCTGCCCTGGAACTCACTATCTCACTATGGAGACCAGGCTGGCCTGGAACTCAAACATCCACCTGCCTCTGCCTCCCGAGTGCTGGAATTAAAAGCATACACCACCATGCTTGTGTCATGTGTGGTGTGTGTGTGTGTGTGTGTGTGTGTGTGTGTGTGAGAGAGAGAGGGAGAGAGAGAGAGAGAGAGAGAGAGAGAGAGAGAGAGAGAGAGAGAGAGAAAGAGAGTGTTCCTCTGGCCCCAGGTGGCCTGGAATTTGCTATGTAAGCCAGGATGCCCTCAGTCTCACAGAGATCTGCCTACCTCTGACTCCTGAGTGCTGGGAATAAAGGCATGCACCACCATGTCCAGCCAGAGTATTTTGCTTTGAGACAAGGTCTCACCATGTAGCCCTGGCTGGCTTGGAATGCACTACTGTGTAGACCAGACTTACCTCAAACTCAGAGATCTTGCTTCTGACTCCCAGTTCGTGTGATCAAAGGCATGTACCACCATACCTGGCTTATAGAGCCTTTAAAAAAAGAATATCTTTTATTTATTCTTTGGCAATTTCATACATGTATTTAATGTATCTTGATCCCTTCTCCTTCCCCCTTGACACCCCTAACATGTCCCTATCCTAGTTTCATGTCCTTCCCCCTTTTTGTACCTCATTGAGCCAAATTAGAGCTGCCTCCTAGAATGTTAGCTGATCTCTTTGCCTTGACCTTGTACAGGTCTTATGCAGGTAACCATAGCTACAGTGAGTTAATGAGTGCCACTACCACATCCTGTCGAGAAGGCGCTCCTCGCCATCCTCCCTCCCTTTCTTTCCACCCTCCCTTTCATAGGTTCCCTAAGCCTTGCGGGGTGGGGTGTCCTGCTTAGGACTGAGCACTCAGCAGGCACATCTTCTCAGCACTTAGACCAACTGTGAATACAGACCCATTTGGAGGATAAAATAAGACAGTAAACATTAAAAACACAGCACATAGTAGTATTAATTGTAAATTAACCAGGTGGTATTAATTCTCTTTCTTGAAGTTCAGCCCAGGAGCTACTGTTACAGTGGTCTGATGACTTCAGCGAAGGTGCTGTCATTCTGTGTTAGCAACAGGCTGCTTCTGTCTGTCTGGGATTGCTGGTCTGCCTTGTGGAATTTCATTCATTCTGGGGTTTAAAGGAAATATCTTTTTTTTTTTTTTTGAGATAGGGTCTCCCTATAGCCCCAGCTGGCCTGGAACTCACTCTCAGTTCAAGGCTGGCCTTGAACTCACAGAGATCTGCCTGCCTCTGCCTTCCGAGTGCTAGGATTAAAGGTATGCACCACCACACCCAGCTTAAAGATGGTTCTTAGCCGCCATGTGGATGCTGGGAATCGAACCCCGGTCCTCTGCAAGAGCAGTTGGTGCTCTTAACTGTTGAGCCATCTCTCCAGCCCCTAAAGGAAATATCTTAACCTGGAAATGTGTATTATGTCTCACTGTAAAAACCATGATGCCTTTATATTCCTCCTACCAATTGATATTCATGTATTCCTAGCTTCAAAATGGCAAAAAAAAAAAAAAAACCTGTCAGGCCTGCTGTGTATACACTTCCTTGTCAGTAGTCTATTTTAAGCACACCCTCCGGGAGACCCTGAAGCTGGGGGGGCGAGCTCCAGACTGAAGCTCTGTGCTTAGTGACTGATTCAGCACATCACACCTGTTCTCAGTATCACAGGAGACTATGGCCTTAGGAGTACAGATACCTGGATCACAGCATGGTTGGTCTCTGAAAATCTGGGGTGATGACAATGTCTGCTACACATGGTGGCAACTGTGAAAAGTAAAAGGGGGGACCCATTCCTGTATCGCCCCAAGCATGTAACAGTAAAGCACAGGGTCTTGGGATCATTTGGATTTAATTTCACTAAAGCCTCTGTGGGAAGAACTTCCCTGCTGTCCGTGAGAGCCTCAGACCTTGGAACCATCTTTCCCTGTGGGGTCTACAGTGAGCCTTTCCACGCCCCTACCAACGCTTCTGCCACCAGTCAGCCCAGCTGCCTGCACAGCCCAGCTAGAGCCAGCTCCCTTTATGTAGAGGAATTTGTGGCAGAAAGGAAGAATAGGAGCCTTTGTCCAGCCTGCTTCTGACTGTGCAGGACCAGGCTGCTCCACAGCACTCTTTATTAAAAGGAAAGGAGGAGGAAGGCATGGGTCGCACAGCCAAACTCAGAACTTTCTTTCACTTCTCAGCAGTGATTTGCTGCAGGCAGTGTGGTGTGCCCCCACGGAGCCAAGGCAAGCTGAACTCAGGCCTTCCTGAATAAATGTACATCCTGTCCCTGAGTGACAGAAGGGCCTGGCCTGGCCTCACCTGTGGAAAGGCAGCACAGCTTCTTTCCCTCTCACCTCTTCTCTTCTGGAAACCAGAGAGTCATGGAGTGTCAGAGCCCTGCCTTCCACAGGCTCATGCCTGGGTTTCTCAGGGGGACTTTCTAGTCTCCCTCTAGTTCTTGGCTGCATTTCATCCTGACCCTGTATGGCTCCCTCTTAGGCCCCACCCAGGCTGTCTTCCCCTCTTAGCTCCATTCTCTTCCCAGAAAATCTGTGACCAGTGACTGCCCTGTTTAGCCGAATCCTAACACTTATGTGCACCAATATAGAGGCCCTCAAATCCAAACATCCCCCTCTGGGGTCCTCACTTCTAGCACAGCTTCCTGTCCACCTCCGATGCCTCCCTCAGAGAATGGTGCCCCATCCACCCAGGCTGGGACTTCCTCCCCCAGGACCAGAGGACACCTCTCAGCTAGTTCAGGTCTAGTTCAGGTCCAGCAGCCTCCAGTTCTGCTTTCTCCATCACTGCTTCCAGTCTTCATGGATCAGCACTGGATGGCATTTCTAGTGTAAATGGGGGCTGGGGGTAAAGTTCAGTGGTAAAGCGCCCACCTAGCACACAGGAGGCCCTGAGTTAAGTCCACAGCAGAATATAACCAACTGTGGTGATGCACACTGTAGTCCTAGTATTGAACTGGTGGAGGCAGGAGGGTCAGAAGTTCACAGTCACCCTCAACTATATAGCAAGGTCAAGACCAGTCTGAGCTACATGAGACCCAGACTCTAACAATAAAGAGTGCAAATGGCCCCCAATCATGTTGGGCCTGCTCAGGACCCCTCTTCTTTTTGTGTCTGTGCTGGATTTCTGCCTGGCTCCTGGACCCCTTTGTTTATCATTCCTGGTCTCCCACCCTCAGCTATCTCTGCCTGTTTTCTCCTGTCCACTTCCTGGCTTCAGGTTAGCCCCAGGACTACCCTGCAGTGCATTTTCACATGTTTTACTGAACAGCATTCAAGGTTTCTCTTAAAACTCTCCCTCAGGGAATTTGGCTTCATTTCCTGTTCTTTAGGAAGCCTGGGACCTAGAGCCTGTGCCATCTCAGCTCTCGTCTTTATGATTTCCAATGGTCTCCTGTAGCCTTCGGTAGCCCCTCCAGAATGTATGGAAATAACTTTTCAGGTTAATAGTTATGAATATGAGCTCAGCTTCCTCATCTGACCAGTGAGGATAACAGTGTCTTTTTCATAGAATGTGTGTGAATTAAACAAGCATACAGTGAGTGCTCAATTATGTTAGTTACAGCAGTTTTCATACCTGCTTGAATGCCTCTAACCACTCCCTTCTCCCTGAACATTTGACCTTCCTTCTCCTGCTACTATTTTTCGGCTACTCAATTCATTAAAACTTATTACTTACTCTTACTGCCTCCTCCATTGCCGAAACTCCAAGAAGCATGCTTCGCATAGACTCTTTCCATCCCAGTCCCAACGTTTGGCTCTGTCATCCCCATGAACTTGCATACACAAGCCAGAGTGCCATTCCTAAGTCTGATTTCCATGTTATTCCTCTACCCATCAGAAGCCTGTTGTGCCTACACATGGCTTATAGCTAAGTTCAGTGATAAAGACAAGCCAGCTCTCAAAACAGCCTCCTTTCCTGGGCCGTAGATCTGTCCATGGATAGGAGTGAGACCCGTGTCCTCTCTACATGAGCTCTGAGCCCCACACTCCCTAATCTCTCCCATTGCCACCAACCTCCATTAGTACAAGTTGAAAACAGGGTGCATTCCAGCTTAATCAAGGTCTGTACCCTTCAGTCTTGTATCAGCCCAAACCAAACAGGACCATTCTCTGACTAGCTGTGTCCTGACTTATCAGACCACTTCCTATTCTGAGTGTTATACACAAATGGGGGCTGGGGATAGATTCCCACCTTCCACCTCACAGCTTTTCTGTTTTGGTGAGACCATTCCCCTCTTGAGTCTCTTGAAATGCGTGCTCTTCATGGTCCCCGAGGACTGTGTATTGTGTTGAGTTGGTGTTCTCATCATGTTCTGAAGTCATTTCTATGAGAAATAAACTTTTTCTTGGTCTTGTTTGCCAACTGGACTCTGTGCTCCTTGAGGTATTTATATTTCTTGTTTCAAGAGCACCTGATTGTCAACAGTCACATGTATTGGGCTCCTACTATGTGCAGGCCCAGGGAGATACTTTATATACATTATGTCACTTTCAAAAATTTGTTTTAAGATTTAGTTTGTGTGTGTGTGTGTGTGTGTGTGTGTGTGAGAGAGAGAGAGAGAGAGAGAGAGAGAGAGAGAGAGAACAACTAGCAATTCTTTCTTCCACTATATGTATGTCAGGGATCAAACTCAAGTGGTCAGACTTAGCAGCAGGCGCCCTTGCCTGCTGGGCCAGCTCTCTGACCCCAATACTTAATTCTGATGGTAATCCTGGGAGGACTGTGTTATCATACCCATTTCTAAAACAGGGAAATAGTGCCCCAAAAAATTATTAAAACTTGTTCAGAGTCCTACAACTATTAAGTTAAGGAACTGAGATGTTTTGGTAAAAAGCCAGTGTTAACAAAAACCAATAAAGAAGGAGAAAATAAATAGGTAAAATTTTCTAAAGTCTGAGTTTTATGGTAATCCAAGCCAGTTCCAATTACATCCTATAGCTAAGGCTAGCCTTGAACTCCCGATCCTCCCACCTCCATCTCCCAAATGCTTAAATTACAAGTGTTCACCATTATGCCTGGCTCTGGAACTGGGATTCAAACCTAGATCTGCCTTAAAGTTTGATTCTTGTCACCATACAATTTTGCCTCTGATTACATCATTTGTTTCCTTTAAATGTCAGCTACATTAGGTATAGCAAAGTGTTATTTTCCTAAAGTGCATTGTAAATTGAATGCTTCATATTTTCTCTGAGGAAAGTTGAATAAATGTGCGGGTTTTAGATAGAGGAATACTTAGGATGAGCCCACCAGAGGGTGCAGAAGTGGGACCGTGCCTGAGAAGATGTGGGAGACTGTGGGCCTAGAGGACGGGGCTGGAAAGTGAAAGAAAAGTAATGAGTGGAACTAACTGCAAATGTGGACGTCAGAGAAACCTAATCAACTGCAGGAGGAACTCAATAGGCCTCCAATTACCAGTCCCCAATAGGCTTGAGAATTGTGTGTCACCAGAGGGTCAGGGAAGGGCGACCCCAAGCAACTGATGATGTGTAAGAAGATGCAGCTTATTTTTTTTTTTTTTTTTTTTTTTTCGTCTTTTCTCACAGGTTCTCCCTGTAACCCCAGCTGTCCTGGAACTCACTCTGTAGACCAGGCTGGCCTTGAACTCACAAAGATCTGCCTGCCTCTGCCTCCCGAGTGCTAGGATTAAAGGCGTGTGCCACCTTGCCCCGCTTAGATGCAGCTTTCTTAAGAGAAAAGACACATTGGATTGGGTTGGGGACAGTCCAAGAGGATGAAGTGGTGATCAGCATTCCAGGAGCCTGTCAGAAAGAGCGTCGGCCCCAGTGTGAGCTGGTGAATTGGCAGTGAAGCCCAGCAGAGGGCTCTCAGGAGCCTGGCTCCTCTGCATCCATTGCTGTATGTGGGGAGCTTCAGGAAGAAATGCCTGTATAGTCTGCAGGAACCTAACGCAAAGAGGAAATGTAGGAATTCCTTTTTAAAAAAAAAAAAAATAAATATATATATATATATTAGGAATTCCATACAGTCCAGCAAAGCATTAAAGCAAGACTTGAGCCCTTCTAGGTACAGTTGCACAAAGCCACTGTCTATGAAGCGGCCGTGGCTTATGTTTCCAGAGAAGAAAGGTGCTCACCATGTCCCAGGCAAGACCTTCAGTGCCATACACACACCATCTCACTTGAGATGCTTAGACCTTTCTTTTTTTTAATTTTATTTTTTTATTTATGTGTATGAATGTACTGTCTACATGTAGGTTTGTGCACCCATATCGTGCAATTCCGCAGAGGTCAGAAGAGGATCTCGGATTCCCCTGGAACTGGAGTTCTCCTGGAATTGGAGTTTCAAACGGTTCTCAGCCGCCATGTGGGTGCTGGGGATCGAACCTGGGTCCTCTTTAAGAGCACTCAGTGCTCTTAACCACTAGGCCATCTCTCCAGCCCCTAGAACTTAGACCTTTCTTTTTTTTTAATTTTTTTATTAATTTTATTTATTTCTGTATGTGTACGAATGTACTGTCTGCATGCAAGTCTGTGCACCCGTGTCATGCAATGCCGCGGAGGTCAGAAGTGGGTCTCAGATTCCCCTGGAGCTGGAGTTCCAGACGGTTCTCAGCCGCCATGTGGGTGCTGGGGATTGAACCCGGGTCCTCTGCAAGAGCAGTCGGCGCTCTTAACCGCTAGGCTATCTCTCCAGCCCCAAACTTAGACCTTTCTTAAGAAATTACTTCTGTCCCTATGAATGACAGAAGAGCTAGCTTCCCCCACATGCATACATGTTCACACACAACATGTACTCACACATACACTATGCTACACACATATACCAAATTTTTTTAATAGGAACTAATTCTTTTGAAAAACCCAGGTGTGAAGCCGGGTGTGGTGCGCACGCCTTTAATCCCAGCACTCAGAGGCAGGCGGATCTTTGTGAGGTCAGGCCAGCCTGGTCTACAGAGTGAGTTCCAGGACAGCTGGGCCTACAGGGAGACCCTGTCTCTAAAAGCCAAAAAAAAAAAAAAAAAAAAAACAAGTCATGGTGGTATTGTGTGTACTATAACCCTGGTGCTGGGGAAAAAGAGAGGGACAGAGATGGGCAGATCTGAAGTCACTGACCAGGCATTCTCACCAGTCAGTAAACTCTGGGCTCTATGAGAGAACCTGTCTCATAAAGTAAGATCTGGAGTAGGTGTACTCAAGAAAGAAACTCTCATTCGTAGCAACGACGTTGACGACCTAGACAAGTTAAGCCATGAGACACCAGTGGGTATCAAAGAAGAACTCGCTGGTTGTGTTGAGTGGGGGCCACAGCCTTTGACCTAGCCAACTGTGGAGGCAGCAGAGGCAGGGTGGATCTTTATGAGTTCAAGGCCAGCCTGGTCTACAAGGTGCAGTCCAGGACAGCTGGGGCTACAGGGAGACCCATGTGTGTTCTCGAAAAAGACACAAAAAAAAAAAAAACAAAAATAGAGAGAAGTCACCATGAGCCTCTGACCTCACATGGACACATGCACACACACACACACACACACACACACACACACACACACACACACACAATTAAAATAATAAAAGACCTGGCTTTTTAGGGGGCCAGTGAACAGCAGACAGAACCATAGAAGAGAGAAACTACTGAGCTGGGGATATTTTTTCTATACTTAGGGAAAATGTGAGTAAAAATGGAAGTTGATTTTAATGTGAAAAGAAAAAGAAGTGGTCCAGCAGTTCCTTGAGAAGCAGATCCATGTACAAATGATGGCTTTCCCAGTTGCGTGAAGATATGTTTACCAAACGGATCTGTATTGGTTTGTTTTCCATTATAATAAAATAGCAAGAGGCTGTCTGTTCATGGTTCTGGAGCTCCAAGGCTGAGGGGCTGGGTCTGCTGGTGTCCTTGATGGAAGAGTCCCAAGAGGATAGGGCAGCACATAGCAGGAGCGGGAACATGAGAATGTGGCTAAATATCTTCCTGTCTCTCTCCTTATAAGACCAGCAGCATTAAGACATGGGACCATACCCCACGATCTTACTTAATCCTACTCACCTCCCAAAGGCCCCACCTCTAAACGCCATCGTGGGATTGAGTTTCTACCCTCTTCAAAGCTCTGAGTGGGGATTACATTTGAATACCTGAGCCACCAGGAAGGGACATTCAAACTATGTCCAAACTCTAGCAACATCCGAAGCTTGTCCTTTGATTCCCAGAGCAAACCCCCTTTAAATTCCCTCAAGCCAGAAGTATCCCAACTATCTCATATATACTCTCCTTTGTGAATACATGCTATAGGAAAAACCCATGGATTGGCCCCGGCCCAAGTGTCTTCTCAACAGCAGAGCACAAACTTTGTGCTTTGGCTCCAAGTCATGACCTTAGCCTTGGAGTGAGACAGCAGCATTGAATGAGGAAGTGTCATAGGAGGGGGAAGCATTGCTATAGGACACTGAAGAAAATAATTAGCTGTGCAGCAGTGTGGAAGGTGTTTAGAGAATGGTTCTTCAAAGATCATTGCCCTGATAAAGCCAGGAAGGACCCATGCACTGTTCCCTCCAGCACTGGTGTGCCAGCAAATGTAAGCGTATCTGAAGGAAGGGCCGCACGTATCTTCTTTGTAGTTCCCCGAGGAGGTATCTGCTCAGCATAGAGGCCTCATGTTTCCCCCACAGAGCGGCTGATGAACTTGTGAAGCATAAGGATGGCATTCATAAAAGATTTAGGTTGAGCTGGATGTGGTGGCACTTGCCTTTAATCTCAGCACTTGGGAGACAAAGGCAGGTGGGTCTCGGTGAGATTGAGGCCAACCTGGTCTACATAGCGAGTTCCAGGCCAGCTGGGGCTACAGGGAGACCTTGTCTCAAAAAAGAATTAGCTTGAATTCTAGTAAAGGTTCCTGCTCTTGGATAAGTGGATGCCTGGAAATTGTACAGTCAAGTGGATTAGCATTATGTACAGTGAATATTTTTAGGGGACAAATAAGGGTGGCATTCCTGGGCATCAGATAAGTCCAGGTTTACCCAGCAGCATGTCCTACATGTCAAAAACAAAATGACCATAGACTTTTGAAGTAATAAATTTATGTTTCACAGCCTGCCAAATATGTATAGTGGTACACTGTGACTGTTGGTTAGTCCTTATTAATTAATAGAGACATGAAGTTCTCCAGCAAGACAAGGATAATACCTACATACTCAGTGGGAAAGGCTTGGTTGGACAGTAGTGTGTGTGTGTGTGTGTGTAAAAGGCTTAATTTGGCAAATAGAGTGTTTTGGTCAGCCACCAAGTTCAGCTCATCCCTGATCAGGCCTGTGGCTATTACAAATCTGCGTGCTCCACAAAGCTGCATTTCCATTTCCTGTCAGTGGGTCCCTAAGTATGAGCTCTGCTCAGATGTGCACAAGAATGTTCAAGCACCAGGTCAAGCAGTGAATGCCCATGAAAAGGAAGTTGCCAAAGGATGTGGACAATTTGATAGCACCTGTACATTTTCTGAATTCACAAGATGAGGCTAGTAAAAGGTTCAAAACAGAGTGTGTCAACCTCAAAGAAGATGGACTGGGACTAGCATGTGGAGGGTGCCTGATGTGTCAGAATTAAATATTTTTATTTCTTTTTTTTCTTTGTCTTCTTGACATAGGGCCTCTCTATAGTCCCAGCTGGCCTGGATCTCACTGTAGACCAAGCTGGCCTTGAACTCACAGAGATCTGCTTGCCTCTGCCTCCCGAATGCTGGGACTAAAGGCATGTGCCACCATGCCTGGCTATTTTTATTTCTTTTCTTTAATTTTTATTTTTTATGTGTATGAATATATTGTCTGCATGTAGGCTTTTGCACCCTTGTGCAATGCCGCGGAGGTCAGAAGAGGGTATAGGATTCCTCTGGAACTGGAGTTAAAGATGGTTCTCAGCCACCATATGGGTGCTGGGAATCGAACCCAGGTCCTCTGCAAGAGCAGTCGGTGCTCTTAACCTCTAGGTCATCTCTCTAGCCCCTATTTTTATTTCTTAAAAATATTCTCAACTGGGTATGGTGGCACATGCCTTTAGTCCCAGCACTTGGGAGGCAGAGGCAGGCAGAGCTCTGTGAGTTCAAGGCCAGTGTTGTCTACATGGTGAGTTCCAGCTCAGCTGGAGCTACAGGGAGACTCTGTCTCAAAAATCAGTCAATCAATCAATCAGTCAATCTCAGGTTAGGGAGATAGCTCAGTGGATACCTGCCAGGTTAAGGTGTGAAAACTTGAGTTTGTATTCTCAGAACCCAAAAAAATCAGTGGGTATGGCAACCTTTGGCCACATGCACCCACACACATCTGCAAACACACATGCATGCAGAAATGCATCCATACTACACACATATACATAAATAAGAAAAAGAATAATCTTATCTGTGGATGAAACTCAGTGATAGAGCACATATCTAGCAGTTGAAGCCCTGGGATCAAGCTCTTGCATCAAAAAATTAATTTTTAATAAAAATAAAAAATTTAAAGTATCTGAGGCAAAAAATAATAAAAGTATTAATAATGGTTAATTTTAAGTGGGTAAATGAGTGATTTTTTATTTTCTGTGTCTTTATATGTAAAATATTTTATAACTGCAATGTATTATTTTTGTTTTGTTTGTTTTGTTTTGGTCTTTTTGAGACAGGGTCTCCCTTTAGTCCCAGCTGGCCTGGAGCTCACTCTGTAGACCAGGCTGGTCTTGAACTCACAGAGATCCACCTGCCTGTGCCTCCCAAGTGCTGGGATTAAAGGTGTGAGCCACCCGGCTAGTTTTAGTTTTTTTATGTATATGAGTGTTTCGCCTGCATGTATCTAAGTGCATCTATGTGTCAGTGCCCGAGGAGGCTAGAAGAGGGTATTGGATTCCCCTGAAACCAGAGCTACAGACAGTCGTTAGCCCCCGTGTGGGTGCTGGAAACCAAACCCAGGTTCTCTGCAAGAGCTCTTACCTGTTGAGCCATCTCCCTAGCCCCATTTTTGTTTTTGTTTTTGTTTTTGTTTTGGTGTGAGAGGAGTTGGGACAGGATCTCACTATGTAGCCCTCTGCCTGCCTGTTTCCTGAGTGCTGGGATGTTTAAAATGCCAATACACCCAGCTTATGTAATGCATTTTAAACATGTAAGTACTAACTAACTAAATTAAGTTTCTTCAAGTTTATTTGTATGGAATATATTATATATTATAAAGGTAACATTGCTTTTAATGTATATTATAAAATAATGTATACCGCCAGGTATGGTGCTACACAACTTTAATCCTGGCACTCGGAAGTCAGAGGCAGGCAGAACTCTGTGATTTCAAGGTCAGCCTGGACTACAGAGTGACTTCCAGGCCAGCTGGGGCTACAGGAAGACCTTGTCTTCCTGTATATATCCCCCCAAATATATATTTTTTATTTAAAAAGCAGAAAAAGTAAGTAACTCAGGATCCTTCACCATAAAACAGCCATTGTTAATATTTGGCATTCTTCCCCATTATTTCTCCTGTGTGGTTAGGTTGCTCTAAGCATCTCTCGTACGCATACTCAATTCACCTTCTCTTCTCATCATAGCATAACTCTTTCCATGTTATGGCTTATCTTTCATGAGCATCATCTGTTAAAGATCTTCCACAGCTTACCTAAGCAACATGGTTTTTGTGTAAACAGTAATGCCTTGTGACAGGTAGAGTTACATATCCTTAAACACAATCCTGAATGTGGCAGAACAGCATAGTGCCTTGCTCCACTGATGATCTCTGCCAGTCTCTTCTATGGGGTGATGGTAAAATGGTCTGTCATATCAGTGATATGTTCCTGTGAACACTGGAGCTCAAGGCATTCATCCAGGTGATCAGAACTTCATGTGTTTAAAAGGCCAGCTTTGGGGCTGGAGAGATGGCCTAGCGGTTAAGAGAACCGACCGCTCTTACAGAAGACCTGGGTTCAACCCCCAGCACCCACATGGCGGCCAAGAACCGTCTGAAACTCCAATTCCAGGAGAACTCCAGTTCCAGGGGAATCCGACACCCTCTTCTGACCTCCGCGGCATTGCACGACACAGGTGCACAGATTTGCATGCAGACAGTACATTCGTACACATATAGAAATAAATAAAAAAAATTAAAAAAATAAAAATAAAAATAAAAGGCCAGCTTTGTGTCTGTCTTGTCTGAGGATTACTCACGCATCCATGGCAGGTAGGCACAGAGCCTGCAGCTAGGGTTGCTGAGCTGTGAACCTTGGTATGGAGGCCTGGAATAACAGTAGTAATTGTATTAATTCTTAAAGATACAAGTGTCCCCCTTCACAGCCTCTAATAACCACTGTCCCCTGGCCTCCCTGTGCCCCTGGGATCTGAGATACAGAGGGCTGTGGTTGCTTTTTGTTAAAGCCAGTTAAGAAGGGAAGTTAAGGGGCTGGAGAGATGGCCTAGCGGTTAAGAGCGCCGACCGCTCTTACAGAGGACCCGGGTTCTATCCCCAGCACCCACATGGCGGCCGAGAACCGTCTGAAACTCCAGTTCCAGGAGAACTCCAGCTCCAGGGGAATCCGAGACCCTCTTCTGACCTCCGCGGCATTGCACGACACGGGTGCACAAACCTGCATGCAGACAGTACATCCATACACATACAGAAATAAAAAAAAAAAAAAAAAAGAAGGGAAGTTAAGCCAGGAGTGGTGGCACACGCCTTTAATCCCAGTACTCAGGAGGCAGAGGCAGGAGGATCTCTGTGAGTTCAAGGCCAGCCTAGTCTACAGAGCGAGTTCCAGGACAGCTGGGACTACAGGGAGACCCTGTCTCAAAAAAAAAAAAAAAGAAGGGAGGCTAAGTCCACTATCCACTGCTCCTCACACTTTACAGAACTCTTTTCAGTTCCTGTCCTTGGACTCCAGAGCCCACTGCTTGAGCCCTCTGATCGTTTGAACCCTTTCCCACAGGGGCCAGAGAGTGGGCCTGGCCAGAGCCCCCTAATCCATTCTTAGACCACTGCTGGCCCCCAGAATTCCCTGACAAAGGCCCAAGAGCCCTTCTAGGACCCACACAAGCCTGAACCTGTCTTCCTGGGTTTCAGAGCATGAGTGTGTACACACTAGGCCCAAAGACAAAATTTTACAGGCAGGGGTGGACAGAGGTTAGATCTGTGCATTCAACATGAATGCAGAAGGAAAGGTGTCGGCTAGGACAAGCACCAGAAGAGACCAACTTTCTCTGAAATATAAGTGGATCTCGGGGACCCTCCCTGCACATTCTAAATTCAAGCCTGGCCCCTTGATCATTGAAAGAACATATTTGTCAGAGTAAGAGGGTAATGGTTTATTAGATTGATCTAAACTTTTACATATTTGGAGATTTGGCACATAAACCCTTCCCTTGGGCTCCTTGGGTATTAAGAACTGTCCTGGCTCTTTTATGACACTGTGCTATTTACAGGTTCCCTTTTCTTCCTACTGAAGGCTGCAATATGCTGAGGGGTACAAAGGAAAGCAATCTAGAACCAAAGAAGAATAAAGCAATTCAGTGTGTAAAATCTTAGTTTATCAGGTCCCAAGTGCATGTGTTCAGGCAAGAAATGCTAGCAGGACAAAACAGAGACCAACCACCTGCTGTGAGAATGAATCAGCCCAGCAGGGTCCTGCAGCATCAGGAATAGCAGCCAGCTAGTAAGCTACAATCCCCTTCTGCTCCTCCCTTTCCTATGTCTACTGCACAGAACTACCACCCTCTGTTGGCTGCTTTAAGCTATGCAAGAAGTCAGCCCACTGAGGCCCCAGCATGGAAAACGGAGGCTCTGGGATCTTTCATTTGAATGTAGTTTGGCTGCTGAACTAGATTTCTCTGTGCCTTATTCCCCAGCAACATCTCTGGCTCGAGATCAGGGAATTTAACTGAATAGAGAAGCAGCAGTCATGAAGATAGATTCTTTAGGCGTTTTCACCCTTATGGAAAACAGAGTTGAATTTGAATAATTAAACACATGCATTAGGACATGTTACCATATCCACTCCATATAGGGATATTTGTCTTTACCCTTAACAACTGTCTGGCCAAAAAGCTATCCCAGGGTATGGAAGAAGAGCCGGCTGCTGTGGTCTACCTAGGAGGTGGTGGGGAAGGAACTTTGACCTGGGGCCAGTTCCATGTTACTAGAAGGACTCCAACAGAAGGATATGCTTTCCCTAGCTTTTATTCACTAGAGAGATTTTTTTTTAAGGTTCTATTTTAAAAAACTCAGAAAAACTCACATTATAGGACCATCCCTCAGTTATTTTAATTTTAATTTTAGTAATAAATTGTTTGGGAACAGTTCACTTTCCTAAAACATCCTTTGGGTATGCTAATTTTAGAAGTTCAGAAAAGTCAGTTGCCCAAATTAGTTTTCTTTTTTAAGTTATGGGGAAATTAAGAAAGGCTTAGTAATTTTTCCTGTGTGTTTGCTTTGTGATTGTGAGTGAGGCTTTCTGACAATTTTTTAGGGGTTTGGGAGATGGTTCAGTGTTTAAAGTGCTTGCCACTTTAAAAACGCCCCAAGTAGAGTCTGGATCCCTAGAATGCTTGTAAATGCTGGGTATACATGGCTGCCCAACTCTAATTCTAGTCTTGGAAGGTGGAAGGACAGGATTCTCGGTGCAAGCTGGCTAACAAGACCAGCCATAATGAAAAAATAAAAATGAAGCTATTGTGTTTGAGTGGAGATAATGAGGCTGATGTTGAAGATGCAAGTGAGGATCTAAGTAGAACTGCCTCGAGAGATGAGAGAAAATGAAGCAAAATAATCTGTTTAAAATAACATTTTATTATTTGAATGTATGTGCATAACTAGATTAGTAAATTTTATATGTGAACACTTGATTGTGTTTCACATTTATATTATACATAAGCATTTGATTATGTCAGCTATATATTGGAATTAGTGAAAAATCATTTGGAGGGAAATCTTATCGAGAAGGTAGGGGCCAGCCTTAGGCATGATAAGTTTGTACACTAGATTCCACGCCTCTGAACTGCCTGTTAGCGCAGCCTCAGTGGTTGTCCTGAGTGCACCCTGAACAGTGTCTCACCATGATGGGTGCAGGCAGAGCTTTCACAAGACTACCTGTTTCCCTCTTCCTTCAGGCAGCACTTGTTGGAGGCACCACCATGGTCATTGGCCACGTTCTACCTGACAAGGAGACCTCCCTTGTGGAAGCCTATGAGAAATGCCGGGGTCTAGCCGACCCCAAGGTCTGCTGTGACTACGCCCTCCATGTTGGGATCACCTGGTGGGCACCCAAGGTAACAATGCTGATGGAGTCCCCCAGAAGAGTCCTGGCACACAGGTGCGGGCTGAGCCAGCTGGCCCTGGTGCTCTCCTGCCGCCACTCTAGCTCCCCCACCTGCCAAAACATTTAAAAATCCATAAAAACAGTGACTGGGGCTGTCCTGCTTAACTTAAAAATATCTTCCAACATTTACAACAAACACCAAGATCCAGCAGAGTCCAAGGCCACAGGCCAGACTCAGGAACTCTGGCTCCTTGCACTAACTGCAGTCTCTCTCTGTGCTCTGATGTGTACCTGAGGGACTACCAACACCTAATGGGAAAGGCTGCTGAGTGGTGGGTTAAGGAAGGGTCAGGCATAGAGGGCTCTGTCCTGTTTGTACTGGAAATTGACAGCATAGAACTGACGTCCCTGGACCAGTGTTGATCATGTCCTTGCTCAGCACTGTGTGATACAAGTGGCCCTGGGAACCTTCTTGCACACTGTGCCCAGCTCCCCAGGGAGAAACTGAGGCTGTCCTGGGCTGTGACTGGGCTGGATCCCACTGAGTTCATGCTGTGCCTGTGTCCATGGCTCTTGGCTTTCTTGTTCTCTCCTGGCTAGGGCACTGAGACAGAGCCCACTCTCCTTTCCCAGAATTCCACTTCCTTGCCTCTCCTCTAGAGCCATTTAGATTTTGCTTCCTTCCTTCCTGGAGTTTGCTGCTGCTGACTCAGGGAGGCAGACTGGTACCCATTCCCTTCAGCTATTTATTAAGTTCCCTTTGCCGGTAGTTTAACAGATGCCTTGGAATCATAAAAATGGCACACAGTAGGACATTTTACTAAATTGTGCAGTTGTGGAGCCTGGTCTGTAAAGCCTGCATCCCTTCCCAAACAGTAATTTACAACCTCATTGTCCTAGTTTGTCTTCCATTGCTGTGACAAAACACTCTGACACCAACTTGGGGAGGAAAGGGTTTATTCAGCTTACATATCCTGGGTCACAGTTCATCACTTAAGGAGCCCAAGGCAGGAACTCAGGGCAGGAACCTGGAGGCAGGAGCTGAAGCACAGGCCATGGAGGAATGCTGTTCACTGGCTTGCTCGCTCTGGCTCACTCGCTCTGGCTCATGCCCAGCCTGCCTTCTTATATCATACATAACTACCTGCCCAGGTGGCACCACTCATTGTGGGCTGGGCCCTTCCACACTGCTCGACCATCAAGACAATACTCCACAGATGTGGCCACAGGCCAATCCAATGGAGTCAATTCCCCAGTTGAGGCTCCCTCAACCCAGGTGTGTCAAGTTGACACTAAAGCTATCCAGCACACTCATTTTACTTTCACCCTTGGAATTTACCTGGCTTCCCCAGGAAGCCTTGGAGTTCTGAATCCTTCATGCCTGGAAGCCCTCACGGTACCTGAGGAACAGTACTGAGTATCAGCCATTCCTTACTCAGATGGAGGTCTTCCTTCTGAGCAGCGGTCCCTCCCCAGAGCCTCTATATCTCCCTTCCTAGAGTTGGCTTGGAATAGAGAATCCAGCCAGATGCCTAGCAATCCTGAGACCCGGCCAGCCATCCCTGAGTTTTGTCAGAAGTAACCAAGATTTTTTTTATACATCTAAAGTTTAAAATTCCTTATTATAATATCATTTGCTAATTACAGATTTTTAAAAATAGAAGAGGCTGGGCGTGGTGGTGCACACCTTTAATCCTAGCACTTTGGGAAGCAGAGGCGACAGATCTCTGTGCGTTCAAGGCCAGCCTGCCTCTTACAAGGAGTTTCCAGGCAGGCTGGAGTTACAGGGACGATCTGTCTAAAAAAAAAAAAAAAAAAAAAAAGATCCCCCCCCAAAAATAATAAAAAAAATAAAAATAGAAGAGAAAGAAAGCACATAACCTATGGCTATTGTAGCTCATTTCTGTGTCGGCTTTAGAGCCATTTGGCCCGAGTGTGAGCACTTTCTGTTTGCTACACAGTCTTCTTAACCTTCAGAATAATGGCTACCCAGTGTTCTGGCAAGAAGAACAGCCTCAACTAGTTATCCTGCTGTGCTGCTTTCCTATTTTCCCCTAAACTTAATCACATTGGGATAAATATCCTTTTTCATATAGCTTCCTTCATGTTTTGCCATGTTCCTAAATTAATGTTCACAATCTCTGGAGTTTCGGCATGCTTCTTGGTAACGCCACTTCCACTATGGCGGCTGAAGACAGGCTGCAGCATAACAGTTGTTATGTCTGTCTTTACCAAGAAGATGGGTTTAAGAAGCAGAAACTCAGGACAAGCCTATGTGATAGGAAAAACATGTCTATAATCTACAACTAGCTTTCCTGTCCTTGTGTTATGCTTGACAGTGTTCAAAGTGCTTCTGCATCTGTTTGCTCAGGTGACCTCACCTGAGGGTGTGGGGGTTGGAGGAAAGTGAGACCCTACAAGGAAGCGGGTGATCGTGCAAGTCATACAGAAGAGGCCTTACATCTGTCTCTTCTTGCTGGGCCAGCAGCTACTAGCCCGACCTGCCTTTGTCTTTGCCTTTTGCTCTCCAGGTGAAAGCAGAGATGGAGACACTAGTGAGGGAGAAGGGGGTCAACTCATTCCAGATGTTCATGACCTACAAGGACTTGTACATGCTTCGGGACAGTGAGCTATACCAAGTGTTTCATGCCTGCAAGGACATTGGGGCGATCCCCCGGGTCCATGCTGAAAATGGGGAGCTTGTGGCTGAGGCAAGTCTATGATAGAGGTTGTTGGAATGGGGTGGGACCAATACAAATACCAGTTTGTAGGGAGACTCCAATCGCTTGTGTCCTGCAATGTTCAGAGAAATGAAGTTGTAAAACACTAAGAAGTGTTGGCTGGGCATGGTGGCACACGCCTTTAATCCTAGCACTTGGGAGGCAGAGGCAGGCAGATCTTTGTGAGTTCAAGGCCAGCCTGGTCTACAGAGTGAGTTCCAGGCCAGCTGGGGCTACAGGGAGACCCTGTCTCAAAAAGACAAAAACAAAACAAACAAAAAAACACCACTATGAAGTGTAGATACCTGGGAGGACCAAATCTTGGTCCAATCTCCAAAATTTTCTACTATGGATATATTTTTTAAATATCTGTACAGTCTAAAATAATCTTAAGTCTTAGAGGACAATATCTTAGTTTGATTATAACAAAACAATTTAAAGCCCCTCTTAGGAACAGTTTAAATGAGATATAGCATATAGAATAAATGGCTTTCCATCTTCCTGTACCACCTTATGAGAACTGAGGTAGAGAATAGAGACTTGTTGTCTGGTACAAAAAAGAGTGAACCCCTGGGCTCTCCTAGGTCTTGGGGTGAAGCTAGTCTGGGATTTCTCAATTTCCAGTGAGGCAACTCCAACTTTCAAACCAAGTTACAGTGCTTGTCTTTGGTGTCCCAGGCCATGGGCTAGTTACTGGACTATATTTTTAAGAATAAAAGACACTGTCCTATCATTAAAAAGTGAGGATCAGAAGAGATTTAATGCATGAGGGCTCTGGTCTATCCTTTAGAAATGAATATTACAGAAGCGAGACACACAACACACTTATTGGGATGGGTTTTGTCTAGCATATTTTACCTTCCCTTGGGTTGGTATTTCCTTCTCTCTCTCTGATTCAGTTTTCTCTTGCTGTTATTCAGGGTGCTAAGGAAGCACTAGATTTGGGTATCACAGGCCCAGAAGGAATAGAGATCAGCCGTCCAGAGGAGGTAAGAAAAACTTCTGTGCCCACTGGCAGCTTTCTTCGTGTAGAGTCACTCTACCAAGGAGCTCTGCATCACTGTGAACATCTGATAGAACAGCTTAGAAGGAGGAAAGATTTATTTTCTCAGGTTCATGGTTTCAAGGGGTTTAGTTGATGGCTGCTTGTCTCCAACCACTTGGCAGAACCCATGACGATGGGGATGTATGGCAAAGAGAGCTGTTCACTTCATGGGCAACTAGGAAGCAGAGTAAGACAGGAAGCAGCCAGGGAACATCCCCACCCAGAGGAAGGACTACCTCCGGGGACCTGCTTTCTCCAGCTCAGCCTCACCTCCTATTTGCCGAAAGAGCACCAGTGTCTGAGGACCAAGCATTTGTATCAACAGCACATGGGGAATGTTATGTATTCAATCCATAACATTCATGGAAACTTTTAGAAGAGATGTCAAAAATAAAAGTTGCCACGTGTGGTGGCACATACCTTTAATCCCAGCACTTGGGAGGCAGAGGCAGGTAGATCTATGTGATATTAAGTCCAGCCTGGTCTACGTAGCAAGTTCCAGGCCAGCTGGGGCTACAGGGAGACCCTGTCTCAAAAAGAGACACACACAAAAGCTACATAATTTTCCCATGGGTGAAATTCCTATCTATAAGCTTTCCAGGGAATAACTTCCTTCACATGCTGAGGCGGGCTTGACCTTGGCCTTCCTTGGGAGAAGCAGGGTAAACCCTGTCATCCCCCATTTGATTCTGATTTAAGGCTTTGGAGGGAGGTGATTTCAGCACTCCAGGGTTACTTTGCCCAAAATTGAATGGGGACACAAAAGAGGCTGAAAGAGCCTTCATATGTTAAAAGAAATTCTAAAATTTCTGAAGCCAGGGATGGAGGGTGGTGGGATGATGCTGGTAAATATAGGTGAGGGGTGCTGCCAAACATCCTGTTGCATGTAGACATCCCAACCATGGAGAATTTCTGGCTCCAGCCTTGTAATGTCAAGGCACAGAAACCCTGATCTAGGCTAATCTCCAGCCTGATATTGTTCCTTTAATGCATTTCTGTGGTGGCTGTTGAGAGAATGCATCAGCAGACAGAGAGATGAGACTCTGGGTCATTGTTTTTAGCACCCTTTCACTGCCTTCATTTTATTTATGTATTTATTTGTTTATTATTACTTTGTGGTGTGTGTGTGTGTGTGTGTGTGTGTGTGTGTACCACAGTACACATGTAGAGGTCGGAGGACATAACTTGGTAGAATTGTTTCTCTCCTTCTACCTCTTTGTGGGTTCCAGAAATGGAACTCAAGTCACCAGGATTGCACAGCAAGGTCCTTTACCCACTGAGCCATCTTGTCAGCCTCACTGCCTTTAACAAACCCTCCAGTATACCCAACAAGGCTATGTCTAGTATCTGGCCCTGGGACCCTTTCTCTGTCAGAGCCCTGGTGGTTGGGGCTTAGTGTCCCTGCCCAACCAGGCCTTATCCCTGCTTCCCCCAGAAGGGGCTGGTGTACCCAGCCCCTTCTGCTATGTCAGATACTCCAGTACTTTCTGTGCAGAGAGCACTTAGGCAGGTGCAGCTGAAGGAGATGATGAAGCTCAGTTCTTTCCTGTCCTTTTTTTCTAACAGCTGGAAGCCGAAGCCACACACCGTGTCATCACCATTGCAAGCAGGGTAAGTAGCCCATCTCCACACTGGAAGCACAGTGTCATCTCATTCTGCTCTAGGGACCAATGCCACAAGTGACTCCCTGGACCCCAGCCCGGCTAGCTGAACAGACAGATGTTACTCCCCTAGTTCTGGCATGCATCCTGCCTGCCCCCAGCTCTCAGTTCTACTCCTGTGTGCTCAGTGAAATCCCAGAAGCTGAGATTCATTGCTCAAGTATAAGTGGCTTAGAGGACCATACCGTAAGCCTTTGTTGCTTTCAACTTCCTTTCCCTGGTTCGATTCAGGTAAAGCCCTTAACAAGGCACTGTTGGAATACGGTAGGAAGCAGCATGAGATGACACCAGAAAAGAGGGCCTCGTCCTTCATCTAATGAATGCATGCTTCTGACCACGTGCACGTCACACCACCTGATCCACTATTTCATTATATAAAATCAGAGTGATAGTTTCACTTACTTTATACTGGACAGTTGCTGAGGCTCAAAGGAGCTAAAGGAAGGGGAAGTACTTTATGCAGTGGGAAGGTCATCTCTTCTGCAGGGTGTCACCAAAGGGTTTGATTTGCGAGGATAAATTGAAGTGCCAGCTCTAGAAGGATAAGAATTGGAGACTCAGAAGTATAAGCTCTGAGGCCCCAGAGAGACCCACTAAAGCAAACTGGGATGATGCCCCTCAGTGACTCTAGTGGGGGTTCAAGCTTCAGACCCTCCCCCTTGGGATGACTGGAGCTATCCAGAAGAATGCAAGCACAAAGGTGCCATCTTGGGAAGGGAGAGGTAGAGGCATCAATCCATGCTAGGCACAGTAGAGCCTGGGCCAGCTCCTACGCTCGTCTGTCCTCCTAACTTGGTAAGCAGACAAGGTGTCAGCATAACAGCTGGGAACAGTTTTCCAGCAGCTCCTGGAGGTCTGGACACTGTTCTGTTTTCATGGCAAGCAAATGCTTCCTAATGAAAATTCACTCCCAGTTAGAAAAGGTCTGACTCAGAGACATTTAGCCATGGGCCATGTTTGCACAGCTTTGTAGAAGCACTAATCCATATGACAGTCCTGGTATTCACCAGATCAATCTTGACTGATCTGGACTTGGAACCCTGGGTACATTCTGTCTATTGATAAGGTCGTGTTTAGACCACAGGCATCAAGGTTTCAGATAGAAGCTATATAATATATGACTGTCTCTGGGTCAGCATGTTTATGAACAGGAAAATAAAACACTAAACACTAATGAGATCAGAGAAAACGTTAGGTGCAGACTCAGCAGGCTCATCCCAAAGTTGCCTCCTTGGTTGGTGGGCTGCCATGCTAGATGCTGCCTTGCTGCCTTGCTGCCTTGCTGCCGAGCTGCCGTGCTGCAGTGCTGCAGTGCTGCCGTGCTGGCTCTGACTGCTGGCTGCCACAGCCTGGTGTTTGCTCACCCTACCAGTCCTGCGTCCCTAGCGTGAGGCTGTCACATAGGGGTTGGTAGTGAGCTACAAAGAGGGAAGTGCTGGTACAGCAGGACTGATGATGAGAGGTTGGGGTGATGAGAACTATGGCTGTGTGGTGACTTCCTGCTCTGGTCCTGTGTTTAGACTCACTGTCCCATCTACCTGGTCAATGTGTCCAGCATATCAGCTGGTGATGTGATCGCAGCTGCTAAGATGCAAGGTGAGACCCTGGGCTTGGAAAGACAGTGTGTGTTATGCAGTGGGATCAGAGGGTGGCATCCACCGATGGACGGCATCCACCAATGGACGTTCTCCTAGGCTTGGCTGCTGAGACCAGGCTCTGAGGAGGCCCCCTTTTCCCATTTCTCTGCAGCTATCTGCCTCAGAGTGCAGCTTGTGAAAATGGATCAGTTTGTGAAAATCAGTCTTCCTCCTCACGTTTATATAAAAGCTTTCCAGAAATATCTATTACTTTGACCAGATCAAGTAAAATTATCTAAATTAACTGGTGTCTTTCTGGCCTATAGGGTTAGACTAATGGTTACCTTCACAACAATCACAACCTTAAACCAGTTTCATTGGGCATGTTGGGGACTGTGGAAGTCCCTGGAGAAATAAGAGGATATGAGGCCAGCCCTCCTGTCCAGCCACCTGAACCCTGAGTCTGACCCCTGAGTGGGGTAGGAGACTCGTGCGACTCCCAGCGCAGATCCCCTGGCTTTGCTGAGGCTTTGTAGTTGCCAGTAGCCTCGCCCAGTGAAGGGTCTGGCAAAGGCCTGGTAATAGGAGAAACAAAGTCAGGGTAGCTTCCTGGGGGGAGTCAGAATCAAGGGCAACCCAGCCTTCATGCCATTTTGCCCACTGGGACCCACCTCCTGCCTCTCCCATGGTTGAGGCCCTCTGTTTAGTCAAAGCTGGACCGTAAATGGACCCCTCTCCTCTCCTGTCTTCCTGCTCTCTAGATATGCTCTGAATCCCACTTCAGCAGCTCTCCCAAGATCAAGCACAGCACTCGCCTGCTCAGAAGACAGGCTGGGCTGCCCAGACCCAGCACTGCCTGCCCTGCCACCCTGCCTCACTCCCCACAGCCGCCTGCACACGTCCAAGCCAAACGAGATTCCCCAAAGCACCCTTTTCTGCTCCCTGGCCTCAGAGACCATTCCCTTCTCTTTCCCCTGCCCAGGGTCAGCAAACTAATAAGAAAATCTCTGTGTTTAAACCGAGTCATGTTCTTACATGCATGAGCAAGCTTAAGCAGGTCTTTTCCTGTCTGCCTTAAGTTCCTCCACCTATAGAGTGAGACACAGCCCCACTATCTCTTAGGCCCAGGGCTTCTTAGTTACACTTTTAACTCTTCTTCTAGGGAAGGTGGTGCTGGCTGAGACCACCACGGCACATGCCACACTGACAGGCCTGCACTATTATCACCAGGACTGGTCCCACGCAGCCGCCTACGTCACGGTGCCTCCCCTGAGACTGGATACCAACACCTCCACCTACCTGATGAGTCTGCTGGCCAAGTAAGGTGTTTCAGCAGAACAGCATGCCCCTGGCACACAGTGCACACCACAGGGGGTTGTAGGTCTTTGAAATATTCCTGAGGGCCCAGAAACACAGCTAGCCTGGCTCTGGTTTTATTGTGCCTACAGAATGAGTTTCCTTGTATTTCCTCCCCTAGAGCCTAACAGTCACGTGGCATCCTGTTTGATTTGGAGTGGAAGGAGCACTGACCAGAATTTCAGAGGACATTCCCACCTCACTCTGAAGCCTGGTGGGGAGCTGGGGGACAGGACCCGACATTATCTTCCGGTTCTGTGTGGTCCCATCTTCCTAACTGCGTTTGTTACTTTAATTGTTGCCGTGGCAAAATTCTGACAGAAGCAACTTAAAAGAAGAAGGGTTGATCTGGGCTCAGAGTTGAAGAGAGAGCAGTGAGCGGGCGGTGGGAGCAAGCTGCTGAGACTCCTCACATCTCAGTGGATCCGGAGTCAGAGAGCAGGGGAATGTTAACCCTTAACTGGCTTTCTTTTTTTTTTTTTTCTCCTTTTTATTGAGTTCAAAGCCCCCACCCTGAGACTGGTGCCCCCCATATTCTGTTAATCCTCTCTAGAAAAGCCTCACAGACACAGGTGTGCTTCACTAATGCCCTAAACTGTTCTTTATCCAGGCAAGCTACTCTCCTCGCTCTTCCTGTAGCCTCCTGTGGATTTCTCTCTCCTTGTGTGCACCTTCCTGCTTCTATATGTAACCTCCTTCTTTCCCTCTTCCCTCTTACACCCTCCCTTCAGATCCCCATTCTCTACCTCCTGCCTGTCTAATGCCCAGCCTAAACAAAGTGGTCTAAGGAATGGCACAGTCTGGCCTGGCACAGTCATGAAAGGTTTGGTTTAGTCTCAATGACAGCTTATAGCTTCTTGAGTCCCTGAGAATGACAACATGGGGAGAAGACATTGCTTCCTCTTCCCTCTTGACCATTAAAGTCTCATCCAAGCTGGTGCAGTACCACACACCTTTAATCCCAACACTTTGACAGGCAGAGGCAGGCAGATCTCTATGAGATGGAGGCCAGCCTGGTCATAGTGAGTTCCAGGCTAACAGGAGTTACAGGAAGACCCTGTCTCAAAAAGACTAAAGTCCTGTCCAGTGCAGTCAGGCTTCCCCACCCATTCTCCCAACTCTCCTTGTGCTGGGGTAGATAGAGGAGGAAAGAAGGTGGAACCTCTTCCACAAGCCCAGGCACGTTTTCCTGGTCAGCTTCCAGCAAGACCATGCTTACACCAGGCCACCTTCTATAGTGTCCCGGCCCACAGGAAGCTCCTGGGACTTGTCCATGCCTGCAGTGAGAGGTCAGGCTGGACCACCCTATGGTTCACCCAAAGCTTAGAGGTAGGACCATCCATCTACTGCCCTAGAAGGTGCCTGATGCTGTTACTTCCGCTCTCTTGATAATGCCTCAATAAATAAAGTGGAGAACTCTTGAGGAAAACACTGGTTGGGAACTTTGAGCTTCCATATATGCATGCACACACATGTGCACACACGCATACGATATACACATATACATACACAGACACACAGACACATACTATATGTGTGTGCATATATGAAGTTGGTTTAAAAGTCTGAGAATCCTTTGAAATTCTCCACTTGCTATAAGCAAATTTACCAAAGGAACAAAAACAGTGTTCCAGTCCACCCAGATTCATGTGGACAGGAAAAGAATTTTTAATTGAATAATTTAAGTTCTTATATCTAGCCTGTTTTGTTCCATTCTAATTATTTAAATAAATTCTCATTTAAGAATTGTGATTTAAAAAAAAAAAAAAAAAAAAAAGAATTGTGATTTCAGCCGGGTGTAGTGGCGCACGCCTTTAATCCTAGCACTTGGGAGGCAGAGGCAGGCGGATCTTTGTGAGTTTAGGGCCAGCCTGGTCTACAGAGTGAGTTCCAGGACAGCTGGGGCTACAGGGAGACCCTGTCTTGGAAAAAAAAAAAATTGTGATTTCATGTGATAGAAGAATAGTTGGAATCCCTTTTTAATCAGTGTACATTGTAAATTTTATACAATTCAGACTATTTATAAAGTATAGGAATGTATGATTACTATAATTTTCTTCTATAACATATTATTTGTATAATTTATATGATGTAAGGTGCTAAAAAGAAAACAGACACCAGGTACCCTTCCCACAAGAGAATCTGAGTTCCTATGCTGTTGTTTACTTTATGACATGATTTTTCAGGTTAAACAGGAATGAAAGTACTGTCTATATTTGTCCTTTTGAAATTTTGGCTTCTTGGGCTGGGTATGGTGGCGCACACCTTTAATCTCAGCACTTGAGAGGCAGAGGCAGATAAGTATCTGTGAGTTCCAGGCCAGCTGGAGCTACAGGGAGACCCTGTCTCAAAAAGAACCCCCTGCCCCAATTTTTTTTTTTACTTCTTAAGCTAGCAAGATGGCTCACTGGGTAAAGGTGCCTGCCACTAAACTTGACAATCTGAGTTCCACCCCCAGAACCTGTATAGTAGGAGAACAGACCCTATTCCCAAGCCTCTAACTTCCACAGGTACACACATGCACATACTAATTAATAACGTGAAATTTTAAATCAGTAAATCTGGCTTCTTAAACCAGAATTTTTTCATTTGAACATATAAAACAATCTTACTTGACAAAACCTGGCTCATTTAAAATTTTAAAGTATTTTGCACTGGGAGATGACTCAGCAGGTGAAGGCACTTGCTGCCAAGCCTGATGACCACGTTTGATGGATCTCTGGGACTCTGCTCTAGTTTGCTTTTCCATTGCTGTGACAAAACACTGACCAACACCAACTTGGGGAGGAAAGGGTTTACTCAGCTCACATCTTCCAGGTCACAGTTCATCACCCAGGGAGCCCAAGGTAGGAACTCAGGGCAGGAACCTGGAGGCAGGAGCTGAAGCAGAGGCCATGGAATAACTCTACTTACTGGCCTGCTCCCTGGCCCATGCTCAGCCTGCCTTCTTATACAGGACACAACAACCTGCCCAGGGGTGACACTGCCCACAATGGCTTGGGCCCTCCCACATCACTCAACAGTCAAGAAAATACTCCATAGACATGGCCACAGGCCAGTCTAATGAGGAAATTCCCCAACTGAGGTTCCCTCAACCCAGGCGTGTCAAGTTGACACTAAACACAGACCCCAATGTGTTTTTCAAAAAAGGAAGAAAAGCCCCGACTCCTGAAGGTTGCCTCTGACCTCCAGGCTCCTGCTGTAGCACTGGCATGCATGCATGTACCCATACAAAATTAATTAAAATTTTTAATATTTTCATTTTAAAGCATTTGGGTAAGTATGTTTCTATCCTCCAGATTTAGGGCACCTCTTGGGGGGACCTCAGAAGTCCTAGGAAACCCCATTCATTCATACCTGCTTATGAGGAGGTCACAGGCTCAGTTAAAGGAAGGAGTTGAGGCTGAGCTACAGGTCCCTGACCTCGAGTCCACAATCTTGTGATAGGGAAACCTCCTCTAATCTGAGCCCCACCAGAGGTCTTGAGGCCTCTGAGACCCTGTCATTTCTCGTGGGTTCTGCTAATATGGTAGGTCGTGGGGAGCCCAAGATTCTCCAAACACTCCTGCTCTGTGGAAAAGTCTCGCCTGACTCTGCATCCCAAGGGGAAGGTCAGCCTAGCCTTAGGAAGAGCTAAGTCATCTTCCTGTGGATTTCCCAGAGACTGATGAGGCCCAGGGAAAGACAGCCCTTTGTTGGCCTGGCTAGGAACTGTCTAGAGCCTCAGCATCCGCCTCCTGACATCACTGGAGCTGTTCGGCTCTCAGTTTCCCTTCTGAGGGGTGGCTCTGTAGGCCATGTGCTCACCTATGGGGGTCGTGAGACTCCTGTGGCTGACCCTCAGTGTCTCCGCTAAGCACTCCCAGCGATCGTCCCTGGTTCATATGACCCCCAGCTGCAGTCAGTCCTCCTGAGGTGGTTCTGCCCCCATGGCATGGACATCCTCACCTCTACCCCTCCTGGTACAGAGATCTCTGAACATGGATGGCTGCCTTTCTCCCCCTTTGACAGACGGCAAGCCACCATGTGCTTCTCCCGCTGCCTTGTCCTGAGACTTAGCTGGTGCTGGATCTCCCTGAAGATCTGGCTGCACCTTAGCCACCCACAGCCTTACTAACCACCGGAGGCCTTTGCCACAGACAGCACTGGTAACAAGCCAGTGGGCTGCTAGATAGTGGTAGCTTATTAAAGTCTGACTGTCCTGCCCTTTGCCTTTAGGCAATAGGGCTCCAAGCTATCTAGCTAAGCTTAACAGTGAACTTGGGTATGCTTCCTTAAGCCTCTGGTTGTGACCATGGACTGTGGGGAGGACAGAGAGCTGATGAAAATAAGGTGCCATGTGAATCCTTGATATTAAGACCACCTCCACCCTCACCCCAGCTAAACCCTAAATGGCAGGCAGTTGCTTTCTGTACTCTTACTGGAATCTCCTGGAACATACTGTGCACATATCCCCATTCCATAGGTAGATAAACTGAGGTTCATTTAGATGAAGTAACCCTTTAGAGGTAACACTGCAACTAAGTGTCGGGGCCAAGAGTGGAAATAGATTCACTTGGTTCCCGAGTCCAGGCTTACCCAGTACCTATCCCCACCCCCAGAACCTCAGCCTCCTGCCCCTCACTCATCACTTTTCTCTCCCCAGTGACACTCTGAATATTGTGGCATCAGATCATCGGCCCTTCACTACAAAGCAGAAAGCTATGGGCAAGGAAGACTTCACCAAGATCCCTCACGGTGTGAGTGGCGTTCAGGACCGGATGAGTGTCATCTGGGAGCGAGGAGTGGTAGGTGCTCTGCAGGCCCACCCATTCCGTCCCAGTGGGAGCTGTTGGTTTTTCATTTTTAAAATTACATTTATGCGGCTAGAGAAATGGCTTAGTGGTTAAGAGCACTGACTGTGCCGGGCGTGGTGGCGCACACCTTTAATCCTAGCACTTGGGAGGCAGAGGCAGGCGGATCTTTGTGAGTTCAAGGCCAGCCTGGTCTACAGAGTGAGTTCCAGGACAGCTGGGACTACAGGAAGACCCTGTCTTGAAAAGACCAAAAAAAAAAGAGTACTGACTGCTCGAAGAGGACCTGGGTTCAATTCCCAGCACCCACATGCTGGCTAATACCCTATAACTCCAGTTCCAGGGGAATCCAATATCTTCTTCTGACTCCTTGGACATTGCATGACACAGGTGCACTTACACACATGCAGGCAATACACTTATACACATAAAATAATAAAATATTTTAATGACATTTAATTTATTTGTGTGTATGCACACATGTCACTGTGCACATGTAAAGGTCAGAGGACAACCTTCAGGAGTCACTTCTCTCCTTCCACTATGTAGTCTCAGGAGCTCGAACTCAGGTCATCAGACTTGATGGCAAGCACCAATGAGCCATCTCACCAGCCCCCAGCACCACCAAACATGCATGATTAAAACACAAAAAAAACCTTGGGGTTGGAGAGATGGTTCAGCAGTTAAGAACACTGGCTGCTCTTGCAGACGACCCAGGTTTGATTCCCAGCACCCACGTGCTGGCTAACAACCTTCTGTAACTCCAGGTCCAGGATATATATATATGATATATATATATATATCATATATATATGTATATATATACATATATATATCTCCATATATATCCATACATATATATATATACATATATATATACATATATATATAATATTTTTTAAAGATCTCACCCATTACCTCAGAAAAGTGATAAGATCTATTGAGGGCTGGAGAGATGGTTCAGTGGTTAAGAGCACCAGCTGCTCTTGCAGAGGACCTGGGTTCGATTCCCACCACCCACGTGGCGGCTAAGAACCATCTTTAAGCTGGGCATGGTGGCACACGCCTTTAATCCCAATGCTCTGGAGGCAGAGGCAGGCAGATCTCTGAGTTCAAGGCTAGCCTGGTCTGCAGAGTGAGTTGCAGGCCAGCTGGGGCTACAGGGAGTCCCTATCTCAAAAAGACAAAAATTTTTTAAAAATTTAAAAAAAGATCTATTATTGAAATGTAGAGAGATTTCCCAGCAGTTAAGAGCACCGACTGCTCTCATAGAGGACCCAGGTTTGATTCCCAGCACCAACATGGCAGCTAAGAACTGTCTTTTACTCCAGTTCAAGGGGAATCCAACACCCTCTCTGACCCTCTGCAGCATTGCACAACATGGGTGCACCTACCTACATGCAGGCAGTACATTAATACACATGAAAAATATCTTAAAAAAAAGAAATGTAGAAAATATGAAAAAGCCTAAGGAAAAAAATAATTACGCTGGAGAGATGGCCTAGCGGTTAAGAGCGCCGACCGCTCTTACAGAGGACCCGGGTTCGATCCCCAGCACCCACATGGTGGCTGAGAACCGTCTGAAACTCGAATTCCAGGAGAACTCCAGTTCCAGGGGAATCCGACACCCACTTCTGACCTCCGCGGCATTGCACGACACGGGTGCACAAACTTGCATGCAGGCAGTACATTCATACACATACAGAAATAAAATTAATAAAAAAAAATTAAAAAAAATAATTACCAAAAAAAATAAGAAAAGCAGCTGAGGGCTGGAGAGATGGCTCAGCGGTTAGGAGCACCAACTGCTCTTGCAGAGGACCCAGGTTCGATCCCCAGCACCCACATGGTGGCTGTGAACCGTCTTTAACTCCAGTACCAGGGGAATCCTACACCCTCTTCTGACCTCCATGGCATTGCACGACATGGGTGCACCAACCTACATGTAGACAGTACACTCATACACATAAAAGATAAATAAATTTAAAAAAAAGAAAAGAAAAGCAGCTGAGCCTGCCAGGGGGAGCAGGCCAGTCGGCAGCATGCCTCCGTGGTCTCTGCTTCAGTTCCTAACTCCAGGTTCCTGCCCTGGCTTCCCTCAGTCATGAACCTGATCAGGATGTGTAAGCCAAAAGCTTTCTTCCCAAAGTTGGGAAGAAAAAAATTGTAATTCCCTGCCTTCTAAACTGTTGACATTTTTGTTATATGTCTTTTCTAGCTCAATATGTGCACCATACTTTTTTTTCTGGCTTTTTTAGGCAGGATCACTCTGTGAAGACTAAGCTTGACCTTGAACTTAAAACATTTTTTCTTCAGTCTCCCAAGTGCTGGGATTACAGGTGCGACCCCCAGGCTTGGCTACTGTACATTATTTTCATTCCTGGGTTCATCTTTTTTTTCATATTTTAAAACAACTTATCTTTGTAGAACACTACAAAACTAGCCGGGCGTGGTGGCGCACGCCTTTAATCCTAGCACTTGGGAGGCAGAGGCAGGCGGATCTTTGTGAGTTCAAGGCCAGCCTGGTCTACAATGTGAGTTCTAGGAAGCTGGGGCTACAGGGAGACCCTGTCTCAAAAAGACCAAAAATAAAATAAAATAAAAAAGATGTGCACCAACATACCTACCCCAGTTTCATGCTTTATTATAATACTATGCGAATTATAAATCATCTATAACCAACAGAATATATGTCACATGAAAACATATTTAATTACATTTGCACTATTTTCAATACAGAATTTCTATTATATAATTATATATTTTTGTTTTTTAATTTTTTAAAGGTTTGCTTTTATGTATATGTGTGTCTATATGAATGTACATCAACAAGCACACAGGTACCTGTGGACCTCAGAAAAGGGGATAAGAGCCCTTGGAATTGAAGTTACAGGTAGTTGTAAGCTGCCTGACATGGGGGCTGGGAACTGAATTCCAGCCCTCTAGAAGAAACCACTAAGCCATCTATCCGCTCCATATTGTTTTTATTTAAAAACTGAAAAGATGGCTTGGCAGCTAAGAGCACTGGCTGCTCTTTCAGAGGACCCAGGTTTGATTCCCATCGCTCACGTGGCAGCTAACAATCCATTCTTAACTCCAGCTCCAGGTGATCTGATGCCCTCTTTTGACCTCAACAGGAAGTAGATGACTCAGCTGCACTTACACACATGCAAGCAATATACTGATACACATAAAATAAAAATAACAAAAAAAAAATTTTTTTGGTCTTTTCGACACAGGGTCTCCCTGTAGCCCCAGCTGTCCTGGAATTCACTCTATAGACCTGACTGGCCTTGAACTCACAAAGACCCGCCTGCCTCTGCCTCCGAAGTGCTAGGATTAAAGGCATGCGCCACCTCGCCCGGCAATAAATATCTTTTTAAAAATAAAAAATTTTAAAGAAACTGACATTTTCTTTTTTTTTTTTTTAATTTTTATTTATTTCTGTATGTGTATGAATGTACTGTCTGCATGCAAGTCTGTGCACCCGTGTCGTGCAATGCCGCGGAGATCAGAAGAGGGCGTCGGATTCTGCTGGAACTGGAGTTCTCCTGGAATTGGAGTTTCAGACAGTTCTCGGCCGCCATGAGGGTGCTGGGGATTGAACCCGGGTCCTCTGTAAGAGCTGTTGGCGCTCTTAACCGCTAGGCCATCTCTCCAGCCCCCTGACATTTTCTTTTAAGATGGCAAATTTCTATCTGTCCAGACTGAATACAGTCTGAGGTAAAGTGCTGTTCAGCAGCCACAAGCCCTGGATTTCATTCTAAAGACACAGTTTTTGTTGTTGTTGTTGTTTTTTGGTCTTTTTGAGACAGGGTCTATCCGTAGCCCCAGCTGTCCTGGAACTCACTTTGTAGACCAGGCTGGCCTTGAACTCACAAAGATCCGCCTGCCTCTGCCTCCCAAGTGCTAGGATTAAATGCGTGTACCACCACGTCCAGCAAGACACAGATTTCTTACATTTAGTTTCAAATGGGAATAGAGTATGATAAAAGACAAGAAAAAAGAAATATTACCTGTTTTCCTAATTTTCTAACTGTAAACCAGTGTTCTTTATAATTGCATATAAATGATCTTTCATTTCTAGAAAAGAAAAAAAAGTACCGTTAAGTTGGAATATTACGAGTTCATTTATTTTGTATGCTGGCAAGTATTATACAGAATTNAAGCAACTTAAAGTAAGAAGGGTTGATCTGGGCTCAGAGTTGAAGAGAGAGCAGTGAGCGGGCGGTGGGAGCAAGCTGCTGAGACTCCTCACATCTCAGTGGATCGGGGCCAGAGAGGCAGGGGAATGTTAACCCTTAAACTGCTCTTTTTTTTTTTTTTCTTCCTTTTTATTGCGTTCACAAAGCCCCACCCTGAGACTGGTGCCCCCCATATTCTGTTAAATCCTCTCTAGAAAAGCCTCACAGACACAGGTGTGCTTCTACTAATGTTCTTTTTCTCTTCTCTCCCTCTCTTTCCTTTCCCCCCCCCCCCTTTCTTTCCCCCCCTCTCCCTAAACTGTTCTTTATCCAGCAAGTACTCTCCTCGCTCTTCTGTAGCCTCCTGTGGATTTTCATCTCCTTGTTGTGCACCTTACTGCTTCTATATGTAACCTCCTTCTTTCCATCTTCCTCTTACAACCTCCTTCGATCCCCCATTTCTCTACTTCCGCTCTGTCTATATGCCCCACTCTAATACAAATTGGTCTCAGGAACCCTGGCACAGCTCTGGCCTTGGCTACAGTCACTGAAAGGTTTGGTTTAGTCTCAATGAGCAGCCTTAAGCATTCTGAGTCTCCTGAGAATGACAACATGGGGAGCAAGAGCCAATTGCTGCCTCATTCCTATCTTGACCATTGAAAGTTACATCCAAAGCTGGTTGACAGTACCACACACACTTTTTAATCCCAACAACACTTGACAGGCACGGGTCAAGGCAGCATCTCTATGACTGATGGAGGACAGCACTGGTCATAGTGAGTTACCAGGCTAACAGTGAGTTACAAGGAAGACCCCTGTCTCAAAAACGACATTAAAGTCCTGTCCCAGTGCAGTCAGGCTTCTCCCACCCATTCTCACAAACTCTCCTCGTGCTCGGCGGTATGATAGAGGAGCGAAAGTAAGGTGGGCCACCCACGTTTTCCACAATGCCCCAGGCACGTTTTCCCCTGGTCAGCTTCAGCAAAGACCATGCTTACACCAGGCCACCTTCTATAGTCTGTCCCGGCCACACCAGGACAGCTCCCTGGGACTTGTCCATTGCCTGCATGAGAGGTCAGGCTGGACCCCCTATGGTTCACCCAAAGCTTAGACGGTAGGACCCATCCATCTACTGCCCCCTAGAAGGTTGTCTCTGCATGCTTGTTACTTCCTGCTCCCTCTTGCTTACAGTCCCCAATAAATCAAAGTGGAGAACCTTGAGCGGGAAAACCACTGGTTGGGAACTTTGAGCTCCTAATCATGCATGACACACATGTGCCACACACGAGATACGATTAAATCATATACCTACCAGACCCACGACCTACTTAGACTTGTTTGTTCACTATGTTTGTATATGAAGTTGGGGTGTTAAAAGTCTGGACACCGTCCTTGAAATTTCTCCACTTGCTATTTAAGCCATTTACAAAGGACACAAATAACATGGGTCGCATGTCCACCTCATGATTCATGTGGACAGAAAATGAATTTTTAATTGAATAATATTGGGATATGTCTTATATTAGCCTGTTGTTGTTCCATGTCTTAACTTATTTTAAATACCAATTCTCATTTCACAGAATGTGGTTATTTTCAAAAAATAAAAAAAAAAAAAAAAGCAATTGTGAATTTCCAGCCGCGTGTTATGGCGCCGCCCTTTACCTAGCACTTGGGATTGGAGATGGCTAGGATCTTGGGTAGGGTCTGCTGAGTTTCTAGGTGATTGGTTTTTTTTCATATGTTCGGCCTTAGGCTGGGGTCTACAGGGCGACCTTGTCTTGGAAAAAAAAAAAAAATTGTGATTTCATGTGATAGAAGAATAGTTTGGAATCCTTTTTAATCAGTGTACTTGTACCAATTTTATACAATTCAGACTATTTATTAAAGCTACTAGGAATGTATGATTACTATAATCTTGTTTCTCATAATTTTTTCATATTTATTTGTATAATTTATACTTGATGTAATGTGCTAAATAAGACAAACGACACACATACTGGTACTCCCTCTCACCATCAATTGAGAATCTGAGTTCCTTGCCTTCGTTGTTTTACTTTAGCAACTCGATTTTTCAGGTTAACCTTGAATGCACAAGTACTGTCTATATTTGTCCATTTTGCAACATTTTGGCTCTCTTTTTGTTGGGTGCGTCCTCTTCTACTGGTTGGTCGCACACTTTCAATCTCCAGCACTTGAGAGGCAGAGGCAGATAAGTATCTGTGCGTTCCAGGCGCTTGTGAGCTACCAGAGGCCCTGTCTCAAAATGAACCCCCTTTGCCCCAATTTGTTTTTTTTACTTCTTCAAGCTAGTTCAAGATGGCTCACTGGTAAAGGTGCCCTGCCACTAAACTTGACAATTTCGGTTCCACCCCTCATGAACGGCCCCCTTAGCTATTAGTAGGCGCAACAGACCGATTTCCCAACGCCTCTTAACTTCCACAGGTTACACATACCATGCATCCATTACTAATGTTGAATAATCGTGAAATTTTAAATCAGTAAAAATTTTTTCTGCGCTTCTTAAACCAGAATTTTTTCATTTGAACATATAAAACAATCTTACTTGACAAACCTGGCTCATCATTTAAAATTTTTAGTTATTTTTGCACTGCGGAGATGACTCAGGCATGGGTGATCGGCAACTTGCGCCACGCCTGATGACCACTGTTTGATGTGATCCTCTGGGACTTTCTCTTACGTTTTGCTGCTTCATTGCTGTGTGACCAACAACAATTTGCACCAAATCACTCAATCTTGGCGAGGAAAGGTTTACTCAGCTCACATCTTCCAGGTCATTTACAGTCATCACCAGGAGCCCAAGGTAGGAATCTCAGGGCCGGACCTGGAGGAGGAGCTGAATGCAGAGGATGGAATAACTCCACTTACTGGCTTGCTCCTGGCCCATGCTCAGCCTGCCTTCTTATACAGGACACAAACACCTGCCCAGGGGTGACCACTGCCCAACATGGCTTGGGCCCTCCCACATCACCTCAACAGTCAAGAATATATACTCCATAGCATGCGCACAGGCCAGTTTAATGAGGAATTCCCCACTGAGGTTTCCTCAACCCAGGCGTGTCAATTGACACTAAAACAGACCCCAATGTGTTTTTCAAACAAAGAAGAAGGAAGAAAAGCCCCGACCTCTGAAGGTTGCCTCTGACCTCCAGGCTCTGCTGTAGCACTGGCATGCATGCATGTACCCATACAAAATTAATTAAAATTTTTAATATTTTCATTTTAAAAGCATTTGCGGTAAGTTTGTTTCTATCCTCCATTTAGGGCACTCTTGGGGGACCTCAGAAGTCCTAGGAACCCCATTCATTCCTACCTGCTTTGAGGAGGTCACAGGCTCAGTTAAAGGAAGGAGTTGAGGCTGAGCTACAGGTCCCTGACCTCGAGTCAAAATCTTGTGATAGGGAAACCTCCTTAATCTGACGCCCACCCCCAGAGGTTGAGGCCTCTGAGACCCTGTCATTTCTCGTGGGTTCTGCTAATATGGTAGGTCGTGGGGAGCCCAAGATTCTCCAAACACTCCTGCTCTGTGGAAAAGTCTCGCTGACTCTGCACTCCAAGGGAAGGTAGCCTAGCCTAGGAAGAGCTAAGTCATCTTTGGGATTTCCACGAGCTGATGAGGCCCAGGGAAAGACAGCCCTTTGTTGGCCTGGCTAGGAACTGTCTAGAGCCTCAGCATCCGCCTCCTGACATCACTGGAGCTGTTCGGCTCTCAGTTTCCCTTCTGAGGGGTGGCTCTGTAGGCCATGTGCTCACCTATGGGGGTCGTGAGACTCCTGTGGCTGACCCTCAGTGTCTCCGCTAAGCACTCCCAGCGATCGTCCCTGGTTCATATGACCCCCAGCTGCAGTCAGTCCTCCTGAGGTGGTTCTGCCCCCATGGCATGGACATCCTCACCTCTACCCCTCCTGGTACAGAGATCTCTGAACATGGATGGCTGCCTTTCTCCCCCTTTGACAGACGGCAAGCCACCATGTGCTTCTCCCGCTGCCTTGTCCTGAGACTTAGCTGGTGCTGGATCTCCCTGAAGATCTGGCTGCACCTTAGCCACCCACAGCCTTACTAACCACCGGAGGCCTTTGCCACAGACAGCACTGGTAACAAGCCAGTGGGCTGCTAGATAGTGGTAGCTTATTAAAGTCTGACTGTCCTGCCCTTTGCCTTTAGGCAATAGGGCTCCAAGCTATCTAGCTAAGCTTAACAGTGAACTTGGGTATGCTTCCTTAAGCCTCTGGTTGTGACCATGGACTGTGGGGAGGACAGAGAGCTGATGAAAATAAGGTGCCATGTGAATCCTTGATATTAAGACCACCTCCACCCTCACCCCAGCTAAACCCTAAATGGCAGGCAGTTGCTTTCTGTACTCTTACTGGAATCTCCTGGAACATACTGTGCACATATCCCCATTCCATAGGTAGATAAACTGAGGTTCATTTAGATGAAGTAACCCTTTAGAGGTAACACTGCAACTAAGTGTCGGGGCCAAGAGTGGAAATAGATTCACTTGGTTCCCGAGTCCAGGCTTACCCAGTACCTATCCCCACCCCCAGAACCTCAGCCTCCTGCCCCTCACTCATCACTTTTCTCTCCCCAGTGACACTCTGAATATTGTGGCATCAGATCATCGGCCCTTCACTACAAAGCAGAAAGCTATGGGCAAGGAAGACTTCACCAAGATCCCTCACGGTGTGAGTGGCGTTCAGGACCGGATGAGTGTCATCTGGGAGCGAGGAGTGGTAGGTGCTCTGCAGGCCCACCCATTCCGTCCCAGTGGGAGCTGTTGGTTTTTCATTTTTAAAATTACATTTATGTCGGCAGAGAAATGGCCTTAGTGGTTAAGAGCACGACTGTGCGGCGGGTGGGTGGCGCACCTTTAATCCTAGCACTTGGGGGCAGAGGGCAGGCGGATCTTTGTGAGTTCAAGGCCAGCCTGGTCTACAGAGTGAGTTCCAGGACAGCTGGGACTACAGGAAGACCCTGTCTTGAAAAGACCAACAAAAAAAAAGAGTACTGACTGCTCGAAGGGAGGACCTGGGTTCAATTCCCAGCACCCACATGCTGGCTATATACCCTATAACTCCAGCTCCAGGGAATCCACATATCTCTCTTCTGACCCTTGGACATTGCATGACACAAGGTGCATCCACACATTGAGGCAATACACTTATACACATAAAAATTAAAATTTAATGACATTTAATTTATTTGTGTGTATGCACACATGTCACTGTGCACATGTAAAGGTCAGAGGACAACCTTCAGGAGTCAATTCTCTCCTTCCACTATGTAGTCTCAGGAGCTCGAACTCAGGTCATCAGACTTGATGACAAGCACAATGAGCCATCTCACCAGCCCCCAGCACCACCAAACATGCTGATTAAAACACAAAAAAACACTTGGGTTGGAGAGAGGTTTTCAGCATTAAGAACACTGGCTGCTCTTTGCAGACGACCCAGGTTTGATTCCCAGCACCCACGTGCTGGCAACAACCTCTTAACTCCAGTGTCCAGGATTATATATATGTATTATATATTAATCTCATATATATATGTATATATATACATATTATATCTCCCTATATATCCATACATATAATAATATATACCATATATCATATATATATATAATATTTTTTAAAGATCTCACCCATTACCTCAGAAAAGTGATTAAGATCTATTGAGGGCTGGCGAGATGGTTCAGTGGTTAAGAAGCACCAGCTGCTCTTGCAGCGGACCTGGGTTCGATTCCCACCACCCACGTGGCGGCTAAGAACAATCTTTAAGCTGGGCATGGTGGCACACGCCTTTAATCCCAATGCTCTGGAGGCAGAGGCAGGCGCAGATCTCTGAGTTCAAGGCTAGCCTGGTCTGCGAGTGAGTTGCAGGCCAGCTGGGCTACAAGGAGCCCTATCTCAAAAAGACAAAATTTTTAAAAATTAAAAAAGTCTATTATTGAAATGTAGAGAGATTTCCCGCAGTTAAGAGCACCGACTGCTCTCCATAGAGGACCCAGGTTTGAATTCCCCCACAACATGGCAGCTAAACAACTGTCTTTTACTCCAGTTCAAGGGGAATCCAACACCCTCTTCTGACCCTCTTGCAGCCATTGCACAAAATGGTGCCCTACCTACATGCAGGTAGTACATTAATACACATGAAAAATATCTTAAAAAGAAAATGTAGAAAATATGAAAAAGCCTAAGGAAAAAATAATTCCGTGGAGAGATGGCCTAGCGGTTAAGAGCGCCGACCGCTCTTCAGAGGACCGGGTTCGACCCCAGCACCCACATGGTGGCTGAGACCGTCTCTGAACTCTCAATTCCAGGAGAACTCCAGTTCGGGGAATCGCGACACCCACTTCTGACCTCCGCGGCATTGCCCGACACGGGTGCACAAACTTGCATGCAGGCAGTACATTCATACACATACAGAATAAAATTAATAAAAAAAAATTAAAAAAATAAATTACCAAAAAAAAAAATAAGAAAAGCAGCTGAGGGCTGGAGAGATGGCTCAGGTAGGAGACCAACTGCTCTTGCAGAGGACCCAGGTTCGATCCCCAGCACCCACATGGTGGCTGTGAACCGTTCTGTAACTCCAGCAGTCCAGGGAATCCTACCCCCTCTTCTGACCTCCATGGCATGCACGACATGGGTGCACCAACCTACATGAGACAGTACACTCATACACAATAAAAGATAAATAAATTTAAAAAAAGAAAGAAAAGAAGCAGTGCGCTGCCAGGGGGAGCAGGCCCGTCGGCAGCATGCCTCCGTGGTCTCTGCTTCAGTTTCCTAAGATCCAGGTTCCTGCCCTGGCTTCCCTCAGTCAGAACCTGATCAGGATGTGTAAGCCAAAAGCTTTCTTCCCAAAGTTGGGAAGAAAAAAATTGTAATTCCCTGCCTTCTAAACTGTTGACATTTTTGTTATATGTCTTTTCTAGCTCAATATGTGCCCCATACTTTTTTTTCTGGCTTTTTTAGGCAGGATCACTCTGTGAAGACTAAGCTTGACCTGAATTTAAAACATTTTTTCTTCAGTCTCCCCAAGTGCTGGGATTACAGGTGCGAACCCCCAGGCTTGGCTACTGTACATTATTTTCATTCCTGGGTTCATCTTTTTTTTCATATTTTAAAACAACTTATCTTTGTAGAACACTACAAAACTAGCCGGGCGGGTGGCGCACGCCTTTAATCCTAGCACTTGGGAGGCAGAGGCAGGCGGATCTTTGTGAGTTCAAGGCCAGCCTGGTCTACAATGTAGTTCTGGACAGCGGGGGCTACAGGGAACCCTGTCCTGAAAAGACCAAAAAAAAAAAAAAAAAAAAAAAAGAACACTACAAAACTGTTTTTATTTTATTTTCAGTTCTGGGGATCTAGCCCAGGTCCTCACAGATGCTAGGCAGGAGCTCTACCCCTGCCTACATCCCTAAACTCAAAGCACCTCTTTTGATTGTCAAATAATATTCCCTCCATAGGAAATACTATATTTAAATCTTCCATTGAAACTTTTGGCTGTTTCCAATTTCCACACTTCAAATGATGCTGTAGAGAACTTGTTTGTGAATATGTCCACATTTCTAATTACTTCCTTAGGACAGATTCCTAGAACGGATTTTTTTGGATCAAGAGATAGAACATATTTAAAGTTCCAAGTATATATTATCTAACTGAATTTCAAAAAAGATAGGAACTGAGATTTCATTTGAATACCACCTGTTCTACCCATGAAGAATAAGTATTTTTGGTCTTGATCTATCACGAAATACACTACTTACTAGTTACTTTCTATTGTTGTGATGAAACACTGACCAAGACCAACTTAGGGAAGAAAGCTTATTTGGCTCACACACATCCTGATCAGGTTCATGACTGAGGGAAGTCAGAGCAGGAACCTGGAGTTAGGAACTGAAGCAGAGACCACGGAGGAATGCTGCTGACTGGCTTGCTCCCCCTGGCAGGCTCAGCTGCTTTTCTTTTCTTTTCTTTCTTTTTTTTTTTTTTTATTTATTTCTTGTATGTGTATGGAATGTACTGTCTGCATGAGGTCTGTCCCCGGTTGTGCAACGCGCGGAGGTCAGAAGAGGGTCTCGATTCCCCTGGACTGATCTCCTGGAAAGTCCTCCTGGAATTGGAGTTTCAGACGGTTTTTTTTGGCCGCCATGTGGGTGCTGGGGACGAAAAACCCGGTTCCTCTGTAAGAGCGGTCGGCGCTCTTAACCGCTAGGCCATCTCTCCAGCCCCTCTTTTCTTTTTCTTAAATTTATTTCTTTTATGTGTATGAGTGTACTGTCTGCATGTAGGTTGGTGCACCCATGTCGTGCAATGCCATGGAGGTCAGAAGAGGGCATCGGATTCCCAACTGGAGTTAAAGATGGTTCACAGCCACCATGTGGGTGCTGGGGATCGAACCTGGGTCCTCTGCAAGAGCAGTCGGTGCTCTTAACCACTAGGCTATCTCTCCAGCCCTCAGCTGCTTTTCTTATGCAGCCAGACCTTCCTGCCCAGGGATGGAACTGCCTGCAGTTGGCTGGACCCTCCTACATCAATTAGCAATTGAGAAAAATGCCTCAGACAGAGCCACAGATAATTCTGATGGAAGAAACTCCTCAATTGAAGTTCTCTCTCTATAGGTGTGTCGAATTGACAACTGAAACTTAACCAGAACATTCAGCATACAATATGAGCCCCAAAAGATTTGAAGTCATGAAAACTAAGCCCTGGGCTCAAGGAGAGGCCAGGAGATTGCTACGGGCTTGTCCCTGGAGTAGAGGAACATGGCTCTGTGTCAGAGCATGGAATATATATTAGCCACATCCACTGCCCACTTTTTCACTAAGTCCACAAATATTAAATGGGAAATTTTACAAATAATTTGTAAGGGGATTTCAGGGGCTTATTTGTTTGAGACAGGGTTTCACACACTGTATCCCAGGCTAGCCTATAACTCTCTATGTAGCCCAGGCTGGTCTTGAACTCACACAGTCCTCCTGCCTTAGCTTCCCCTCAGCACAGGCCACCACACCCAGCACGAATGTTTTATTTTGTTTGTTTGGTTTTGGTGTTTTTATCTTTTTTTTTTTTTTTTTTTTTTTTTTTTTTTTTTTTTTTTTTTTTTTTTTTTTTTTTTTTTTTTTTTTTTTTTTATTATTTATTTCTGTATGTGTACGAATGTACTGTCTGCATGTAGGTCTGTGCACCCGTGTCGTGCAATGCCGCGGAGTTCAGAAGAGGGTCTCGGATTCCCCTGGAACTGGAGTTCTCCTGGAATTGGAGTTACAGACGGTTCTCAGCCGCCATGTGGGTGCTGGGGATCGAACCCGGGTCCTCTGCAAGAGCGGTCGGCGCTCTTAACCGCTAGGCCATCCCTCCAGCCCCTGGTGTTTTTATCTTTTTGAGACAAGGTCTCCCTGTAGTCCCAGTTGGCCTGGAACTCAGAGAGATCCACCTGCCTCTACCTCCCTGAGTGCTGGGATTAAAGGCGTGTGCCACCATGCCTGGCCCAGCACTGTAAGTTTTAAACAACTTTTATCATAGTATGTTGTTAAAATCAATCTATTGTACTATTTGTTCTTAGTCTTCTACTGTGCCTAACTTCTGAAGGAAGCTTGATTATGGGTGTATGTACATAGGAAAATCACATAGTGTGTCTGAGGTTCAGTACTGTCTGGGTTTGGGGCATCCAGTGGGGACCTTGAAGGAATCCCTACCCATAAAGGGGGATTAAGTATTTGCACGTGAAGGGAGGCTCCTGATTATTCCTAGTGGAACACCTAACTAGAGCTGACTTTAGAGGTTGCATTTGCCTCAGGCAGGCAACCTTTGACACACATCACTGGTGGCTGGGCAGGGAGAAAGAAGCAAGTGAGTGCCTGAGCTCTGCTGATTGGCTCATCTGAGACAGTGCCCTCAGCCTGTCCTCCTTTGGACCACAGTTATAACCATCTGAGCCAAAGGGTGGGTGGCAGCTGCCTGCAGAGGGAGGTACATGCAAGAACCTGGCTGATTTGACACTTCTCACATGTTTCAGGTTGGAGGAAAGATGGATGAAAACCGTTTTGTGGCTGTCACCAGTTCCAATGCAGCCAAGATTCTCAACCTTTATCCCCGAAAGGGCCGCATCATCCCTGGAGCCGATGCTGATGTGGTGGTTTGGGACCCAGAAGCCACAAAGTAAAAATTGCTGCTAGTCTCCTGAGATCTTTAAGATGTTACATTACAGAACTGCAAAGTCTCTGCACCACTTCAAGTGGAGAAGTGTGACCGTGGCATGCCAGGGGCCATCTTCCAGGCATCCTCACATGGTCTTTCCTCTGTGTTCCCATGTCTGGTGCTTCTGTCCCCTCTTCTCAGGACACCAGTCAAATTGGAACAGAGCACACTGATCTGGCCTCCTTTTGCCTTAATTATCCTGCTAAAGGCCCTATGTCCCCATTCTGAGATGCTGGGGGTAAGGATTTCAATGAAGGAATGTGGGGGGTATAGAATTCAGCCCCTGTCAGCCAGTCCTGGACACCACCCTTCCCATTGGGCATCACCCCTTTCCATGAAGCTGTGCCATCTTTACCTGTGTTCAGAACCTCCTGTCCCATGCTTGTCTCCCACCAGGACCATCTCAGCCAGCACCCAGGTGCAGGGTGGAGACTTCAACCTATATGAGAATATGCGTTGCCATGGAGTGCCACTGGTCACCATCAGCAGGGGACGTGTTGTGTATGAAAATGGTGTCTTCATGTGTGCAGAGGGCACTGGCAAGTTCTGTCCTTTACGGTCTTTCCCAGACACAGTCTACAAGAAGCTGGTGCAGAGAGAGAAGGTAGGGTGGGAGAGGGAGGAAGATGTGTGGGAAGAGATTGAAGCCATTGTTGGGGATATCTTCTCTTTCCTCTTTTTAACTTTCTGGCATCCTAATGTTGTGTATTGGTTGTTCTTGCATCATTGTGACCAGAGTACCTGAAAGAAACAATTTAAGAGAGGAAAGGGCAGTCTTGACTCAGTTTCAAGAGTGTTTGCTGAGATAGGAGTTTGTGGCAGTGGAAGTGTGCAGTGTTACTGTTCACATGCAGCAGATGGGGAAGAAAGCAGCAGCCAGAACCAGGGGCTGACAGCCTTCAAAGGTCCACCCCAGTCACCAGCTTCGGCCAGACAGGCCTCCTCTCCTGAAGATTCCAGGGCCCCCAGTTGTGGAACAGGCATTCAGAACAAGTCTGTGGGGGACATTTCACATTAAACCCATGACACTGTTTTTCCTCTGAATGCTATCGTCATCCATCCAGCACTGAGAGTGTGTGATGAGAGAGTGGGAATAGTGGAGTCAGGAAATGCTGGTTTCCACTCCCCATCTTTGGACAGTGTTCTAGTTTCTCTTCAGTTGCTGTGACAGAACACTCTAACCAAAACCAACTCACAGTTCATCACTGAGGGAGCCCAAGGCAGGAACTCAGGGCAGGAACCTGGAGTCAGAAGCTGAAGCACAGGCCGTGGTGGAATGTTTCTCACTGGCTTGCTCCCTTGACCCATGTTCAGCCTGCTTTCTTTCTTTCTTTCTTTTATTATTTATTTATTTATTTATTTATTTATTTATTTATTTATTTATTTTTGAGACAGGGTCTCCCTGTAGCCCCAGCTGGCCTGGAACTCACTCTATAGACCAGGCTGGCCTTGAACTCAGAGATCAGCCTGCCTCTGCCTCCCAAGTGCTAGGATTAAAGGAGTGTGCCACCATGCCCAGCTTAAAGACGGTTCTTAGCCACCATGTGGGTGCTGGAAATCCAACCCAGGTCCTCTGCAAGAGCAGTCGGTGCTCTTAACCACTGAGCCGTCTCTTCAGCCCTCAACCTGCTTTCTTAGACAACAGAGAAAAATGTGCTCAAAGGTGGGAAAAATGTGCCCACAGCAGGCTGGGCCCTCCCACATCAGTCAACAATCGAGATGTCCCACAGACATAACCACGGGCCAGTCCAATGGAGGAAATCCCCCAGTTGAGGCTCCTTAACCCAGGTGTGTTTAGTTGACACTAAAGCTGTCCAGCACAGAGAGATAAAAAAATATTTTAAAATTATGTATGTGTGTCTGCACATGAGTCCAGGTGTCCATGTTCACCAAAGGCTTTGGATCCCTCTAGAGCTAGCATTATAGGTGCTTATGAGCTACCTGACAAGGGTGCTGGGAGCCAAACTTCAGTTCTCTACAACAGCAGTACACACTCTTAATAGCTGACATCTCTCCAGCCTGAGCAGACGAAATTTAAACGAGTAAGCAAATGAGGAGTCGGAATTCCCAGAGACATGAGAAGGAGACTGGAGTGTGTCTGTGACCAGTGCTGCTCCCCCGATAGGCAGGCTGAGGTCCTAGAGGGCCATTGCTTGGCTCCTTCCCACACTTGCTAAAGCTAAGAGAGCAGAGAATTAGCATGGAAAACTGGAAACTAGTACTGGAAAGTGATCATCCAAAGCCCATGTGTAAACAGGGCCATTTGCACCAAAGACAAAGCTCCTGGCAAGCTCCCCACCTGCCAGGACCCCAAACTTCTAGTCACTAAAGTCCTTCTCTCCAGCAGCCACAAAGCCAAAACATCCAACCCAGATGTGCTTTGGATAAGCAGGACTGGGAGAGCTGGAAGAAAGCTGGGAGTTTGTTATCACAGTGATGAATTCAAATACCGACTCTGGGTCTCTCATCGAGGCTGGGGAATGGCCCTAACTCCAAGTGTCCATCTCCAAAGTATTCTGCAGATGTGGACAGTGGGCAGGAGGGCTCACCCTTCCCTCTAGAGGAGGTGCCAGGAAAAGCTAGAAGAGCAGTGTATTTACACCTAGGATTCTCTGACAAAGGCACACTATAATCAAAACATGGAAAATGAAATGCATGGGTGAATTCAGATGTGGAGAAGTTGCAACCTTCATTCACTGATGGAAGTGGCTTGTATGAAGACAGTTTGGCAGTTTCTCACAAAGAGCATAAGACCCAGCAGTCCCACTCTCAAGTATATGCCCCAGAGACAATAAAGGCATGTCTGCGCAGAAATATATGCAGGATTGTTTACAGTAGCTCTAGTAGGAACAGCCTAAATGCCCATCAGTTAGTTGTTAAATAGATAAATCCATTGTGGTATCCATTCAATAGAGTATCATAGTCATAAAATGGAGTAAAATACTAATAGACACTGTAAAACCCAGATAAGTCTAGAAATCATTTTCTAAGGGAAAAAGCCAGACACAAAAGATGAAGTGGTGTATGATTGCACTTGTATGAACGTCCAGAAACAGCAAATCCATAAAAAGTAGATTCGCTGGGCGTGGTGGCGCACGCCTTTAATCCTAGCACTCGGGAGGCAAAGGCAGGCGAATCTTTGTGAGTTCAAAGCCAGCCTGGTCTACAGAGTGAGTTCCAGGACAGCTGGGGCTACAGGGAAACCCTGTCTCGAAAAGACCAAAAAAAAAAAAAAAGTAGATTCATGATTGTTCAGGAGTGGGAAAAAGGGAGAAAGGAGTGTTGATTGTATGAGGTTTCTTTAGTGAGTAATGAAATTCTTTGGAATTGAACATAGACAGTACTGGAACAACCTCATGAATGTGTCAAAACCCACTGAACTGTATACTTCAAAATTGTACCTTTTGTGGTATGCAAATTGTATCTCAATTTGAAAACTATGTATCAATTATTTTTGAAGATATTACTCAGGGAAAAAAAGATATTACTCAGGTACTTAGGCAGAGAAAAATGCCTCAAGCTTCTAAGAGCCATCCTCAAGGACATTAGATAAATGTCAGTTCCCAGGAGCCTACTGCTGTGGAGAGACCCTGTCCAGCCCTCAGAAAGAAGCTGTCCCAAGACCCTGGACAGAAGACTGGTGACCAAACCCAGAATGAGTCATCTGGAAAACGGCCCAGATTGGGGGCTTGTGGCTCACTCCACAGGAAAGGAGCGAGCTGGAAAGGAACTCCATTTCTTGAAGACATTCTTTCAGTCCCATGAATCAGCACCTGCTCAGAGAGCCCTGACAATCCTGTGGGTTGTTGACTGTGTGAAGACCCACTTGGACGACTGAGTCCTTAATGCTCTTGACTGAAAGAACCTGAACTTCCATCATGGGCCTATGGAATTTGTCTGCTGCCTCCTCCAGGAGGAGCGGGTTTCTGCTTTCCTGACATACTCTCTCTTCTTGGACCTTGAGCTGGGCTGCAGCTGCTGGCTTCTGCCCTCTACCTAGACAGCTTTGGCGTAGGTGGGGGCTGTGGCCCAAGATGACCTAGGAAATTATCAGAGACCAAGTGAGCCTGCCTGTGGTAGTGAAGCTATGACACCAGACCAGAAGCTATAGCCCAGCATGTCTCTCAGGGCGAGCTGAAAAAATAGAAGAGATGCCGGGCGTGGTGGCACACACCTTTGATCCTAGCACTTGGGAGGCAGAGGCAGGCGGATCTTTGTGAGTTCAAGGCCAGCCTGGTCTACAGAGTGAGTTCCAGGACAGCTGGGGCTACAGGGAGACCCTGTCTCAAAAAGACCAAGAAAAGAAAAGAGTGCCCAGCTCCATAGTCCTGCCTGGGCTCAAAAAGTCCTGGAAGCAGATGAAGTTCCCTTTGCGAAATGCCATGGAGACTGGGTGAGATCAAAAGATAATAGACAGATGTGATGGGGAGTAACTAGGAAAACAAGTGCTTGGGGGAGAAGTCTGTGATGGGCCTGGGAATCAGTAAGAAGTAGAATAGCTGGACTGGAGAGGTAGCTGAGTGATCAGGAGTGCTTGCTGCTCTTCTAGATGACCCAAATTAGCTTCCCAGCACCCTTATTGGATGGCTCACAATTGCTTTAACTCCAGCTCTAGGGGATCTGACGCCCTCTCCTGGTCTCTGTTAGGCACCTGAACATACACAGACATCCATACACATAAAAATAAGTCTTTAAACACAAGTAGAGGGGCTGGAGAGATGGCTTAGTGGTTAAGAGCACTGACTGCTCTTGCAGAGGACTCAGGTTCGATCCCCAGCACCCACATGGTAGCTGAGAACCGTCTTTAACTCAAGTTCCAGGGGAATCCAACACCCTCTTCTGACCTCCGTTGCATTGCATGACACAGGTGCACAAACCTACATGCAGACAGTACATTCATACACATAAAAAATAAATAAAATTAGTAAAAAAAAAAAAAAGAAGTACAGACGGGTGTGGTGGCGCACACCTTTAATCCTAGCACTTGGAAGGCAGGCGGATCTTTGTGAGTTCAAGGTCAGCCTGGTCTACAGAGCGAGTTCCAGGCCAGCTGGGGCTACAAGGAGACAGAAAGACCAAAATAAATAAATAAATAAATAAATAAATAAATAAATAAATAAATAAATAAATGTAGAAGCCAGGCGTGGTGGTGCACGCCTTTGATCCTGGCACTTGGGAGGCAGAGGCAGGCGGATCTCTGTGAGTTTAAGGCCAGCCTGGTCTACAGAGTGAGTTCCAGGCCAGCTGGGGCTACAGGGAGACCCTGTCTCGAAAAGACCAAAAAAAAAAAAAGTAGAATGTCACCCACTTCTATAACACCCAGAGGACATGAACTGTGTTACAGTGTTGGTCAGCAAGCTGCAGGATTAGACTTGCAACCTAGCTCTATGTTTAGCACCTGTGTGACCTTGGGAAAACTCTGTAACTCTCCGGGCCTCAGCTATAACAGAGTAGTAATAACACTTTCTCATAATATATTGATGCATATAAATTCCTTAAGAGAGCATCTAAGTGAGCCAGGCGTGGTGGCGCATGCCTTTAATCCTAGCGCTTGGGAGGCAGAGGCAGGCGGATCTTTGTGGGTTCAAGGCCAGCCTGGTCTACAGAGTGAGTTCCAGGACAGCTGGGACTACAAGGAGACCCTGTCTCGAAAAAGACCAAAAAAAAGAGCATCTAAGTGATTAAAAAGTGTTAGCTATGATTCTCTTTGCCCCTTGGATGAGGAAAAACTACAAGACAACAGCTGATGGAGAAAATATTCAGAAAGAACATCTCAGCAAGTGTATTGCGATTGCTTTAAATTAACACAAGAGGCCCTGTGTCAAAAGGACTTATAATGATAAGCTTCAGTTCTCTGGAAGAAGCCAATTATAGCTCCTGTTCTTACCACAGCCCTTCCAGAATTCAAAAATGATAGGAAAAAAAACACCCCTCATTTTCAGAAAAATACTAGGGAAGAGAGCAGTCTGGAGTCAGGGCTCCATGTCTAAGCCCAGGAAGGGAGGGGCTATACGCCTGCCAAGGGCCCCATTCCCCAGCCTCTGATGCCAGCGCACCCTAACGGAGGCCCAAACCATTGGACCAGGTCTAGCATTTTGGTGGGTTTTTTTTTTCTTTTTCAGTTTTCATGTGTGGGGTGTGTGTGTGTGTGTGTGTGTGTTTACAAGTATGTGGGCACACTTGTGTATGTGTGTGTGTTTACAAGTATGCGGGCACACTTGTGTATGAGTAGCCCCAGCTGGCCTGAAACTCGCTATGTAGACCAGGCTGGCCTCAAACTCACAAGAGATCTGACTGCCTCCCAAGTGCTAGGATTAAAGGCCTGTGCCACCGCGCCCGGCTGCACTTGTTTTTTTTTTTATTATTATTAATATTATTTATTTTTTAAGTGCTGGGATTAAAGGCATGCACCACCATGCCCAGCTCATAGTAGCATGTTTTAATTTAATGGGTTACCATAAGTGACCTGGGCTAGTGCCACTAAGACTCCAGTCCCAACTATGACCCCTAATGCTTTATTATTGCTACGGCAGTATCCCATGTCCAAACCCATTGTATTTGGGCTCAAATCCCACCAACTTGTTAGTAATAGGCTTAGCCTCTTGGAAGCCTGGATCAGGCCACCCCTGTACACTAAGGAGTCACTTTAGATGTCAGTCTGCCAAACTATTCTGGGAGGTTCCAAAGATGTGGAGGGTGATGAGTGAGGTGCTTGTGGAAGGTGCTCATTTGTATGTGCACACACATGCTCATGTAGGTGGGGAAAGAGAGGCAGCCCTTGGGCTCCAGGCACAGCAGCTTTGTCACCTGCATCCTGGACCCAGAGTATCTTCCATGCCCTTCCAAGTGCAGCCATGTGCTTGGCTCTGATGCTCTTTTCTCTTCACTAGACCTTAAAAGTGAGGGGAGTGGACCGCACTCCCTACCTGGGGGACGTTGCTGTTGTTGTGCATCCTGGGAAAAAAGAGATGGGAACACCATCGGCAGACACCCCCACAAGGCCTGTCACCCGGCACGGGGGCATGCGGGATCTTCATGAATCCAGCTTCAGCCTCTCTGGTAAGGGCGATGGTGGGAACTGAAGGGAGAGAAAGGGGCCAAGCAGCGGGGTGTGACCTGCAAGTCCTCAGTGGACTCCCTTCCCTGGTATCTGGTGATGTGCAATGTGTTCTGTTAAGAGACATACAGGGAGTTGGAGAGGGGCACCGAAGACCAGGAGGCTCACCAGCCATGATAGGCCAGAGTCTACCAGACGCTCTCACCCTGGTGTCTAAGCTCAGGTGCTTTTGAGAATCCCACACAGGTTGCCCTAGAGACAACTGGGCTCAGGTAGACCAGCCCTCCCTGCGGTTCACGGTACTGTACCCCTCTTTCCCAGCCTCTCCCCGGCCCCCGATACCTTGCTACTCACTGTCTTCACTCTGGCCTCACTACTACCCTCACCTTTGTACTGCTTTCACCTTTTGGGTTTGAACCAGGAATTAATTGTGTTACACACATTTTGTTAATGTTAAGTAAAATGTTTCTCTATGCCTCTGAACCCTCTCCTTGTCTTTCTGTTCCCTAGGCCATGTCCTGGCCATAGTCTGGGTCCTTTTGTCCTGCCTCATTCTTTAAATTTTTTTTTTATTAATTTTATTTCTTTCTGTATGTGTATGAATGTACTGTCTGCATGCAAGTCTGTGCACCTGTGTCGTGCAATGCCGCGGAGGTCAGAAGAGGGTTTCGGACTCCCCTGGAACTGGAGTTCTCCTGGAACCGGAGTCTCAGACAGCTCTTGGCCGCCATGTGGGTGCTGGGGATCGAACCCGGGTCCCCTGTAAGAGCGGTCGGTGCTCTCAACCGCTAGGCCATCTCTCATTCTTAAAACCAGTTCCGGGGCTGGAGAGATAGCCTAGCAGTTAAGAGCACCGATGCTCTTGCAGAGGACCCGGGTTCGATTCCCAGCACCCACATGGTGGCTAAGAACCATCTGTAACTCCAATTCCAGGAGAACTCCAGTTCCAGGGGAATCTGAGACCCTCTTTTGACCTCCGTGGCATTGCATGACACGGGTGCACAGACCTGCATGCAGACAATACATTCATACACATGCAAAAAAAAAAAAAAAAACCAGTTCCTCCCAGCTACACCAATGATGAGCCTGGCTTCTCGAGGGCATGGCTGTCTGGGTTCTTTTATGGCAGTCACATACCTCGGGTGCTCCATGGTCCTTGGATAGGGAACATTGCTTCATAAATGGCAGATATGTTCTCAGTGGAGAAACAGAAGGTGGGAGGTGTGTTGGTCCTTCTTGAGTTTGGGTGGGAACCGTTGCTCCCACTTGAAAGGACAGGGTCCCCATCTCACTGATCCCAGCTCAGTGACCCTCGGGATGAGTCAGAGAGAATCCACTCTGCAAGGGCTATCTTAGGCAAGGATAGTGAAAGGAACAAGACATAAATCATTGCAGTTGGCCTGAACACAAACCATCCTTAGATGAGCATCAGAGTCTATACTAAATGGCCAATGAGAACCTGCCTGCTGACATTCCTTGGTGCCCAGCTTTGTGCTGAGGGCAGCACATGCCAGGTGCTGGTGGCCTGTGGGGAGGAGTGCCCCCAACACACACACACACACACACACACACACACACACACACACACAAATGGGCACTGCCATCTCCACTGGTGGGACATGAATGTTGAGAGAGACATGAATTTGTGTAGTGCTGTCCACACACACTAAAACACTGCCAGTCTGGGATATGTGGATTCTTACAGCCACATGAGCATTGCATGGCCTGCAGCAGCTACCCTCACAAAAAATGTTGAGATCCCAGGGCTGTGGGGACCCACCATCCAGCAGCCTCTTCTGTCTCAGCCCAAGAGCCATGCCTGGGCAGTGTTTCCCTCAGACACGGCAGACCTCAGGCAGCCCACCACCAACCTTGCCCTTCCAGCCCCAAGTCCTGTCTATTGTGGTAGAAGCTGCTTAAGAATGCCTCACTGTGCTCTCTGGGACACTGGGCTGAGTCTTAGGATATCAAGATGTGGGGTATTTGGGATAGGATTCTTTCATTTTCCAAAACAATGAGTGTTCTTTTTTTCTATGTTCCTGAACTGCCCATTGAGGCCTGTACATGACGGTCTGTGTGCTAATTGGCTAATCCCTTGGTCTGCAAGCACAAGAGAGACCATGTACCCTGTTCGAGTGAATGAATGGGGCTGCTCATCAAGTAGGCTCCGAGTCAGGAAAACCGAGTTCCAGCCCAGGCTCCACCCTTTATACTGTGTATGTAGCATGTAACAATGTTATAGAACATCCTTGAGCCTCAGTTTTCTCATTCATACAATGGAGTGGAGTCATGAGGCTGAAAGAAGAGAATACCCGGGACTGGGAGAATGGCCAGGCAGGAAAGCAGCTGCCTGAGCACAAGAACCTGAGTTTAATCCCCAGAACCCATGTTAAAAACAAAAAATCGTAAGCCTGGTGGATAATCACAGTGCTGGAAAGACAGAGACAGGAGGATCCCTGGGACTCACTGGCCACATGGCCAGCCAATCTAGCCTACCTGGTGAGCTCCCAGCCCCACCAGCAGATCTGACACTCTCTTCTGGCCTCCACAGGGACCCACACACATGTGGCACACACACACACACATACACACAGAGAGAAATAAATAGAACCCACAGACAGTTTAACTCAGCTCCTCCATTTAGAGACCCACAGTAGTGACCAGGGCCAGTTAACTCAGACAGGGTCAATCAGTTGACCCTTTGTGCTTCCTTCCTTTAGGTTCTCAAATCGATGACCATGTTCCAAAGCGGGCCTCAGCTCGGATCCTTGCACCCCCTGGAGGCAGGTCGAGTGGTATTTGGTAAAGGCACTGACCAGCGCCCCCAAGTGAGGATGCACCACCACCACCCGCCTGCACACCCTCCGACCACAGCTGCAGGGGGCAGGAGAGGCCGGGCTGGGCAGCGCACCACCTGTGGGGGCCCTAGGAACCGGGGGATCCTCCCCTTGTCTGAACATGATTCATGGGTCTTCGAGCCACCCCTAACAGGCACTTTGAGCTGTCCCTCCTGCTCTGTTCCTTCCTTCCTTGGCCCTGGGATTTCTCTGGGCCCAGAAGCCCACACTATGCACAGGACCCCAATGCGTAGCGCCTGGTCCTGCCCCTCCTCTCATCACGGCCTCCTGTTCTGGCTTGGGGAAGGCCCAGACTTTATTTAGTGCTCTGCCCTGTTGCCCGCCCAGCCAGGTATCCAGAGCACTTTAGCAGATATGTTTTATAAGTGAAGGCCTTCCTTCCACTCCCCTTAGGCCCTGTGGTGACATTTCCCAAGTCAGACAGGTGTGAGTCTCCAAGCCAAGACATCCCACCTCTCCCGACTTATTCTTGGCCCTGTGTGGGTACAAGGGACACCCTGGGTATGGCTGTGGTTGGAACACCCTGTGCCCTTTGCCAGCCTCTTTCTACTTTTCACCCACATCCTCTGGGAGTCCCAGGCCCCGAAGGGGTTGCGGGATGGGCACGGGGCTGGTGCCAGGCGCGTGTAAATGGTTTTGTTTTGCACGTTTGGTTTTCGCAGTGGTTTGGTTTGACTTGTTTGTGCATCCTGTGGAAAATAACGGTGCTTCGTGTCACTAGCATAGCATAGAAACAGGAGTAGACATGGTTCTTAGGAGATGCTGCACTCGCCACCAACCAGACAGCACAGGGAGAGATGGGAGTTGGGCTGGCCTAGTAGGCCTGGTCCCCCAACCTAGGGTCCTTGTTTCCTATACTCTGATGGGCCTGGATGCTGACTCTGGAGTCTTCAGATAGCAAGGTGGCCCCTCTCACCTCTACCCATGGTCACTCCTAGCACTAACCCCACACCCTCATACCCCCTCGAAGCTTCCCATGACTTCCCCCGGCTGGACAAGACCTAGCTACTCCTCCTGTGTGACTGGCAAGAGGCCTCATGCCTGCCTGCTGAGAAAGGGGGAGTGGGAGAGAGTTCACCCAGACAGGCATACGCACACCAGGGAGGGTGACTTAAGGCCGCAGGGCCTAGCTGTAGAATCCACCTCAGTGACAGGTGCTGTATGGGGGTCCTGCACTCAACCCCACGTTCTCATAACTACTGGTCTCCTCTCCAGTGACCAGTTGGGCCCTCCCTGCCACAAAAGCTCCTCAGAGGTTCCCATGGGTGGCTACATGGGTGGCTACATGACCCAGCTGTCTCCCCTTGACAAGCCTCGTTTCCCCTTTTGGGAAATGATCTGCTGAGCACTCCAAGCTTGCAGTAGGCCCCTGGAATCTTGGTGTTCATACCCCGCACATGTCTATAGTGCTTGTCATACAGCAGAGCATATATAAGCTCTCACTTGCTGCTCACAACAGTGGAACATGTTGTTCTCTGAATCTTATAGAAACAGGAACTGAGGTTCAAAAAAATGTAGGTCCTCTGGCCCCAGAAGTGTTCACGACCTTGGCTGTCTAGCCTAGCTGTGGAAGAGCTGTGAAGTAATGTTGATCCCACCAGGAGTTTAACCATGTAGAACACTTTCTCCCTGTAACATTCTGCCTTGCTTTGCACAAGTCAATTTTATCTTTGCTATGAACAAACTAATGCATACTCTTGTTTTGAGCCTCAGTTACAAAAATGTTGGGGACTTACCACGTGGGTTGAGCTGCATCCTCATCCTTCCTTCATCCCCATTGTCCTCAATTAGGAGCTGGAAGGGTACAGATGACCCTAAGGGAGCTGAGAGAGCCATGGGGATAGGAGATAGGAACCCTGGAAAAGCCTCCAGGGTAGCAGAAGTTGTAACTGACTTCTGCTGTAGTATACATCATCTCTGCCTCCTCCTGTTCCTGGTATAGTGTACATCATCTCCTCCTCCTCCTCCTCCTCCTCCTCCTCCTCCTCCTCCTCCTTCCTTTTTGAGACAGGGTCATGCTATGTAGCCTAGCCAGCCTTGAACTCACAATGATCCTTCTGCCTCAGCCTCCCAAGTGCTGGGATTACAGGCATAAACCACCATGCCTGGCTACCCATCATCTTTGTCCATTTCTGCCCTTGCTGGGTCATGGTCCTTGGCCAAATGCCAAAGAGCCAAGTAGTGGTGGGGTGGCCTTGGCAGGGCATCCTGCTTGAGCTAGGAAAGCTTTACCTTGCCTGAGTGTCTCCACCTAAGATGCATGACCCAGAGTGCTGGGAGATCACATTTCAGGAGCCACCGTAGGCTTTTCCCCTTCATCTGCCCTCACCTGTCCATAGATCCTGTGCTCACCCAAGAGCTTCTAGATGGAAATGAGGAGGCTCAAGGAGCCAAACAAATGGACACCCCCTCCTGTTCACTCCCTGCCCCGTGTACAACGCCAGCTCCGTCACCAGCCCAGTGGCTGCTGGCTGAAACGAGAAGAGCCTCTGGTTGCACCGAATGCAGCTCTCAAACTGATCTTGTACTTGCTGAATAAATACTGTTGTTCTTGCCTTAGCTGCTCTCTAGGTTTGTGGGGTTAACTTACCAGAAAATTGTGCTACTGTGTATGCGTGCGTGTGCGTGTGTGTAGTGCTAGGAGTCCACAGTAGGTCTCTTGTCAAGCCAATGCCATGATGAAGACGTCTCTCATACTGACCCAGAAACCACAGAACCACACGGAAGCCAAACCCCCTCCAGCTGCTGAGGTGACAGACACAGCCTGGGGTCGGGATGGAGCCACCAGCACCCCAGCACCCATGTGACTTCCTCACTCCTCTGTAAATGTCATGGTGCTAAGATTGTGTCAACCCTAAGATGACACATGGTCCTGTGCTTTGGCCACCGTTTGAGGCAAAAACCAAACAGCCCAACACGTTGTGTTCTGGTGCAGGTTTGTATTAAACTGTAGCTGCTTCTCACTTGGCCTCCGTTGTGTTTATTCAAGAAGAGGGAGCCTGGCCGAGGGCCTCTTCCACAGTGGCTAGGCCCCATTGCTGTTGCTAAGAAAACAGCCTTGATCCCTCACTCTGATCCAGTGGCAGCTCACTGGGAGGTCTGGGCAGTCTGCAGGTTCAAAATTTTTAAAAATAGGGCCTGAAAAGATGACTCTGCTGCTCTCTCTGCTCTTGCAGAGAACCCAGTACCCACATGTCTACTAACAATAGTCCATAACTCCAGTTCCAGGGGATCTGATGTCCTCTTCTGACCTTTGCAGGCATTGCACGACACAGAGGCACCTATCTATGTGCAAACAAAACACACATAAAAATAAGTTAAATATTTTTAAATCTTCAAAAATTAACATTTTTAAGGGGTCAGCCCTCTTCTGAAAGACCCGAGTTTCTGATTAGGGTAAGAGAAAGCAAGGTTTTGGTGCTGGATTTCTGGGGACAGTTGTAGGTTATCTGAAATAGGAGAAATTCAGGGAGGCATTAGAAGCCAAGGAGAAAAAGACTTCCCCGCACACTCTGTAGGCACTTTCTCTCTTGGCTGCCATTTCAGAAGCCCTAATCCCATCTCCATTCAGCAGAACTGGTGGAACTACAGCCTCAAAGTCACATGAAAGCCAGGTGTGGTGGTACACTTTTAATCTCAACACTTAGGAGGTAAAGACAGATGAGTTCCAGGCCAGCCAGGACTACATAATGAGATCCAGTCTCAAAAAAAAAGGAAAGAGTAAAGTCACATGACAAACAGCTGTCTCAAGGCCCCAGTGTGTCTTTGAAGGGACTTTTGCTTGCTCTAGCTTTCTAGAACCTCACCTTTGAGACTGACCACTGGACCCTCAAAACCCCTCATCATGTATCAATATTCCTCCACCTTCCCTTCAGCTCTCAGCTGGAAATTGGAAGTAATTATCTGATTAAACCCTCACTAAAGAGTGAAAGGCACACTGTAGTCCCAGTCCTTGGGAGGCTGAGGTAGGGAGATGATGAGTTTGAGGCCAGCCTGAGCTACATATACATAGTGAACTTCTGCTGCAGACAAAAAGAGTGAGTGGATTGTTGCTTCTAGTACTGCATGGTCACTTGGACTTATTTCTTAACCCTGGAAGAAACAATGAAGAAATTCTAGGTAATGGGAAAAATCTGTCTAGCATACTGAAGAGCATATTAGATTTTGGATTAACTACCAAAAATCCATAGTAAATCTATGGATAAAAATTTTTAAAGTGGGACTCAGTGGTTAAGAGCACTGGCTGCTCTTGCAGAGGATTTGAGTTCAATTCCCAGCCCCCACATAGTAGCTCACTCCAGTTCTAGGGGAATCCAGTGCCGCCTTCTGACTTCCATGGGCCTTACATGACATGGGTGCACTTTACACACATGCAGGCAATACACTTTTTTTTTTAATACACTCTTACACATAAAAAATTTTAAATTAAGCCAGGCGTGGTAGCTCACGCCTTTAATCCTAGCACTTGGGAGGCAGAGGCAGGTGGATCTTTGTGAGTTCAAGGCCAGTCTGGTCTACAGAGTGAGTTCCAGGACAGCTGGGGCTACAGGGAGACCCTGTCTTGAAAAGACCAAAAAAAAAAAAAAATTAAAAGCAAAGGCCATACATTTGACAAGCTGTGTGCGTGGCATGGGGCGGCCTCTAGGAAAAATAATGTACTTGGTGCACTTAGAAAGACCCTGGGATGCCTTAAAGTATGCATAGTTGAAAACAGCCACAGGTCCGGACTTGAAAATAAGGCCTGATCATATGGAAGTCTCTATTTTTGGAGAAACCTAATCCAATCAGCAGCTAGATAGCCACCAGCCTTGATTTCTTAAGTTGAAAGATTACAGGTCAACTCACATGCAGGTACAAGTGACACCAACTGACACTAAGAACTGGAAGGGGCTCATGGCCACCCCAAGATGAAGAAGAGATGACGTGATATTGGGAAGGAATGACATTATAGTCCTAATTAACATCTGATACTGGGAAGGAAGGACATTATAGTCCTAATTAACATAAGGCCTTTTTATTTTTTTGAGACATGATCTCACCATGTAACTGGTTGTCCTTGAACTCACAGAGATCCACCTGTGTGTGCCTCCAGAGTGCTGAGTGCTGGGATTAAAGGCGTGTGCTACTGCATCTGGCAATAATAAGCTTTTGTACAATACTGCTAACAAGCAACACTCTGGGCTTAAGACTATGCTGAACATTTGGTTTCAACAACGTCCTGCTTTTCACAATATTTTGATTTATGGGACTTTACTTGTTTTTGCAGCTAGTCACACAGATGCATTGAATATTTAACTTGAAATGCAAATTTTTCACATTTTTATTAAAAGCAAACCATTTTGAGACTGGGATTTCTGTGTCATTTTTTTTCCCCATTGGACATGTTACAGGAATCAAAACCCTCCAAGCCCCTTTAAGAGGGAAACTTCCTCTAAATCCAAGATCATCACCTCACCGAAAACTTGCACACAGTTCCCTGTGTCTCAGTTACATCATCTAAGCAGTGTCTCTTCTGTTACTGGAATTCTTGATCATTAACTGTCCTCAGGTTCAACAGTGTTGGCTACCCTCCCTTTTGATAGTTCCCAGCAACTAGAAAACTCCTGGGGAAGACCAGGAGCATTTGGGGTCCTGCAGGACAGGACACCACAGTAGCAGCTGCGCCTACAAGCCAGTCATCTGACAGAATTCCTGGTGTCACAGAAAAGGCACTTGAGGCCCCATCAAGGTTATCCTCGGAAGAGATGCTATGTAGGAGCACCTGAGGTTTACTGGATGTTCAATAGCCAGGTCTCCATGGGTGAACCATCTATGATATGGCCTAGTAGTCTTTTCTAAGTGATGAGTTTTGACCTTGTGCCTCAGGAATGCTTTATAATTCCTCCCAATGCCTGAAACCGTGGTTTTGAAACCCCTGGGTATTGGTATGGAGGCAAGAAAAGAATCTGCCTTTTGTTTGTAATTCTCAGGTCTTCAGATACCACCTTGATGCTCATGAAAACTGCTGTCCCAGTTCCATTTTTAAAGCAAATCCAGTACTTTGGTGATCATAACGATTTAGCATGATCTGAGCAAAATGGAGTTTCCTTCCAGGCCCTTGGCGTGAAATAACCTGTGAACCTATCCAGCCCATTGACTTCTCAGCCAGGGACAGTTTCGTCCTCTGAAAGACTTGAGAGTAGGGAAAATTTGCGCTTACTTTTTGGCTATCACAACTTAAGGGACTAGAGCTCCTGGAATCTAGTGGACAGAGGTGCAGGATGCTGTTAAACATCCTACTCAGAATGTGTTTGGGGCAGCTGCCACAATATGGAATTATCCAACCTAAAGTGTCAATAACCCTGAGCTGGAGAAACTGGTCTAGCTTGAATATAATTGCTTCAGAAAATTCTATAAGAAAAATTTCAGAGGTAGGGAAGGGGAGCTAAGTTTACCTTATCTGGTAAAACATTCTGAACTAAAAACATGGTGAGCACAACCACAGTATCTCAGTAGCAGTGGAAATCAAGACCACGAGCGGTCTTAAGTTCTTCCCGATGGCTTTGCCTGGCAATCCCCTGCCACCAGGATCAAGAATCGTGCTGTACACAATCCTGCCGTGACCACAGTGCAGTGCTGCAGGAAACAGAAGACCCCAGGTACAGAGCCTACAAGGCTCTGAATGCAGAAGGAGGTGGAGAGCAAATGGCAACTTGATGACAATCACATCTCAATTCTTTATTAAAAGTACAGACCTGCTGGGCGTGGTGCCTCACGCCTTTAATCCTAGCACCCGGGAGGCAGAGGCAGGTGGATCTTTGTGAGTTCAAGGCCAGCCTGGTCTACAGAGTAAGTTCCAGGACAGCTGGGGCTAATGGGAAACCCTGTCTCGAAAAAACCAAAAAAAAAAAGTACAGACCTGAGGGGTTCAGATGGGAGAGTGGGTATAAAGATTATTAAGATGTTTTGTATGAAATGCACAAAAATGCACTTTAAAAAGGACTGTAGGTGGCTGGAGAGACGGCTCAGCGGTTAGGAGCTCTGACTGCTCTTGCTGGGGACCTGCATTCCATTCCCAGCACCAACACAGTGGCTAACAGTCCTCAACTCCAGTTCCAGGGAATCTAACACCTTCTGACCTCTGTGGGCATTGCACCACGGGTGCACTCACACGCATGCAGGCATTACATTCATATGCATAAAATGAATATCAATAAAAAAATTTTTTTAATTTTTTTTTTTATTTCTGTATGTGTCTGAATGTACTGTCTGCATGTAGGTTTGTGCACCTGTGTTGTGCAATGCCGCGGAGGTCAGAAGAGGGTCTCGGATTCCCCTGGAACTGGAGTTCTCCTGGAATTGGAGTTTCAGACGGTTCTCGGCCGCCATGTGGGTGCTGGGGATCGAACCCTGGTCCTCTGTAAGAGCGGTCGGCGCTCTTAACCGCTAGGCCATCTCTCCAGCCCTTTTTTTTTTTTTTTAATTTTTTTTTATTTAAATAAAAAAAAATTTTAAAGACTGTAAAAAGAACAGAGTTGCTTTTGTTGTTTTTTTTTGCTGGGGGGGGGCTCTTTTCGAGACAGGGTCTCCCTGTAGTCCCAGCTGTCCTGGAACTCGCTCTGTAGACCAGGCTGGCCTTGAACTCACAAAGATCCGCCTGCCTCTACCTCCCAAGTGCTAGGATTAAAGGCATGTGCCACCATGCCCGGCAAGCAGAGTTGCCTTTATACTTGGGTGTAAACTAAGACCCTCTCCAGGAACTGTCTTGTGGCCAGGAGAGGCAGGAAAACTGAAAAGGAAGGGAAGGATGAATTCATGTTGTTTGGGGAAGGGACATGGGCCTTGTGGCTAAAAGCACACATGGGCATTGCACATATGGATGTACTTACGTACACGCAGATGAAACACAGACATAAAAATTTAAATCAAAAAAATAAAAATACAAGTCTAAGCTTAGGCTAGCCTCAGGCTTACGTCGCTCCTCCCGCCTCAGCCTGCTGAGGGCTAGGATTACAGATGTGAGCCACTGTGCCCTGCATTCTTTAAGGAAACTTTGGTGTAATGAACCCATTTTATTGGACTTACTGATGTATTTAATGACTTTTGGGGCAATGAAGAGGTCTCTGAGGAAGCAGGAGGTGTCAGCTTTTATTTTCAATACCTTCAGTGGATTTCCATCCTGTAGAAGTTGACTTTTTTTGTCTGATCCAAGATTTACTTCATTTGGGTCCCTAGGTCACAGGAGCCATGCTTCATTCTCCTCTGTGTCATCTGGCAGCAGTGAGTGAGATGGGGAACTTCAAATCTGTGTGAACCATAGCCGGGCATGGTGGCGCATGCCTTTAATCCTAGCACTTGGGAGGCAGAGGCAAGCGGGTCTTTGTGAGTTCAAAGCCAGCCTGGTCTACAGAGTGAGTTCCAGGACAGCTGGGGCTACAGGGAGACCCTGTCTCGAAAAGACACACACACACACACAAAAATCTGTGTGAACCACAACTAAGATAGTTAAGGAAGAAAATATCACTGCAAAGCAAATTGTCAAGAATGGTCAAGAATAGTCAGGACTGGGTACTCTAAAACTACAGGATCCAATGCCTCTTCTGGCCTCCACAGGCACCTGCACCCATGTGGACATACCCACACTCACATACAAATAATTAAAAGTAATCAAAATAAAACTTTTCAATTAATTTTTTTGGTCTTTTGGAGACAGGTTCTCCCTGTAGCTTCAGCTGGTCCGGAATTCAATCTGTAGACCAGGCTGGCCTTGAACTCAGATCTGCCTGCCTCTGCATTCCAAGTGCTGGGATTAAAAGCACGTGCCACCATGCCTGGCTTAAATATTTTCTTTTTTGGTCTTTTTGAAACAGGGGTCTCCCTATAGCCCCAGCTGTCCTGAAACTTGCTCTGTAGACCAGGCTGGCCTTGAACTCACAGAGATCTGCCTGCCTCTGCCTCCTGAGTGCTAGGATCAAAGGCATGCACCACCACGTTCGGCTTAAAGATGGTTCTTAGCTGCCATGTGGGTGCTGGGAATCGAACCTGGGTCCTCTGCAAGAGCAGTCAGTGCTCTTAACCGCTGAGTCATCTCTCCAGCCCAGCTTAAATATTTTTATTTTATTTTTATTTTATTTTTATTTTATTTTCTATTTTATTTTATTTTATTATTTATTTAGAACATCTTCACTCCTGTGCACTCCTGTCAGGAGTGAAGATGTTCTAAAGAGACACTGTTCCCATTAGCCGTCAGACTACTGACACAATGGAGTCTCATGCTGGAAAAGGAAAAGGCTGGAACTCTTATGCCAGCCAGAGGACAACTTGTCTCCTGGAAAGAGATTTCATACCATGTGGACAACTTGCAAGGCCGACTAGGAGCCAGGAACAGTGGGGGATGAGACCACACCTTGACCAGAACTATTTAGTTATGCATACCTTTTGTTTTCTTTTTTTTTTTTTTTTT